>JAIPRL010001634.1:0-77066 GCA_025469235.1 Pemphigus obesinymphae
TTTTCGGATATTTGGATATTTTCTAAATTAATTTTATTATTTATGAATTACAATAAATATATAAATATAATAATATACATATTTATAAATTATTTGGTTTTAAATTTTATTTGTATTTAGTTAATTTCATTTCAGCTGTATAATCTCTTAAAATTAGGTACCTATTGATAAGAATTTAAGTGATTTTTTTAAAAACCAGTTGCTATTTGCAGATACTAAAATATAATAAGCAATATTATTTAACATTATATAATTTTAGATAATTTTTTGTCATATTGTGTCAATTTTCACACGGTAGACAATATCTTGTTTACTTATATTTACGGTATTAGATGATTGTGTAGTTCATTATTATTTGATGAAGTAGGTATTAAAAAATAATGAATTCTTTCTTATAAATAGCTAACCTAAAGTCCTAAATGTACATTTATTTCACTAAATAAATATTATAAATACTATAAAATTAATTTTAAAAACATCTTAATACATTTTTAAAATAAAAGTATTAAGAGATGCCATTTAAAAAATGAATGTTAATAGTTACTAAAGGTACATTGGAAAGGGTGAAAATTAAGGTGTTTTTAAAGCATTTTGTATCAAATGTTTCTTTACTATTTTGTCCCTAAGGCGGCATCTTATATAGTATAGTTTAATCATATATAGTCTTATATGTATTCAAATATATACTTATTCAATTAAATTATGAACAATTAAAATTGCTCTGATGATTTATTATTCACTTCTATTACTGGTCGGCATAAGTTTTCTTGTCTCATCTCACTAGACTCAAAGTAGGTATAAATATTCTTTTTGCATTCCTAATTACTATATTTACTACCAACCATGTAAAGTTCAGTCCACTAGTCAGACTAAGAAGTCTTGGTTACGAGAACCCTTTCTTCAACCCTAAAGTAGGGAAAGAAATGACTTCGTTCTTGACCTTGTGGTTTTATAGATACTGATATGCAATATAAAAAAATAGTTATATCTTTGTACAAAAAATTAGGGATAGAAAACATTTTTAAAACAACATTTTTAAACGAAAATAATTAAAACGGAAAAAATCAACTACGAAAATATTGAAAATCGAAAGCAATAATGGAAAAAAAAATAAAAATTGAAACGAACAAAAAATATTCATTTTCAATAGAATTCAAATTGTTTGTATAGAATATTAATTGTTGGCAAAATTATGTTCTTAAAAAGCTTTTAAAATTTAGATATAGGTGTTGATTTTTAAGTATTATTCTTTTTATTATAAATAATTAAATTATATTATAGCATAGAACATATATATATAGATATCAGTTAGGTATTACTTCTTGATTTAAATATTTTAATTTTATTTCCAATTTTTCATTTGGTGATTAGAATAAAAATTATATATGCGATGTGTAAAAGTAAAAATTTTGGGTTTTAACCTTTGAGAGGGTGTAAAAATATTAAATTTGTGAGTATAAATATATACAAATGGAATGATAATCTGTGGTATAGTTGGTTGTATATTTTTATGATAAGTTTTTTATTTTTCTCTTATTTTATAGCACAATTTAGAATTTTCCAAAATCTTTATTTTTAATTTTTTAATTGCTATGACTTCTTTGTAAGGTAATTTATATTTTTGCGAAATCCCTATAATATTATAATTATTAATATTATAATTTATAATTAATTATAATTAATTATATTATAAATTGTATTATTATTATAATATTAAAAATTTTCTGTACCCATTTATAAATTATCTTATGATTACTTTTGGTAAATATCGTGACTTGCAAATAGTAGATGTACCTATAAAAGTTATAAAAAATATGCGATCAATTAAAAAATTATATTTTTATTTCATTAGTCCAATTTTTTTTTTACAAAATTGATGAAAAACATCTAAATTCTGGGTTTAACCGTATTGTCAACATAATTATTTCTCTGGTATGCATTGGTATTGTTCTTTCGTTGAAATCACGACATTATCCTGTTCGTGATCCTCTATTTCTGGTTGATTCAACATTTCTTGAAATACTCTTTTAATCTCTATAGCAATGAACCTTTTTTCAGTTATTAATTCGTATTCTAATTTATTATTATTTCCTGAAAAATATTCTCGTGTCTTTATATGCTTCCTCCATAATATCTATCCGTTGTTTTTCCTACATTATTTTTTCTCTTCCTATTACTTTTTTTATTTCTCGTTGTTTCTGGGTCAGTTTTCTTTAAATTTCCTCATTGCTTTTCACAGCAAATAAGGATTTCGCTTTATCTTTTTCCTGTACTGCTCTCTTGCAGTTTTCGTTGAACCATTGTTTGGTCTTTTTGTGGCTTACCATGCCAATTTTTTCTTCTGTTACCTCTTTTAATGTTTTTTCTAATTCTGTCCAGTGTTCTTGATATTCTAGGTTTATGTTGTTATTTACCTTGTCTTTTAATTATATTCTGTATTCTTTGGCTGGTCATTTTTTAATTTCGTTAATATTGAACTTACGGTATTTATTTACTTATTTTAAATAAAAATGTAATCTAACCAAAAATTGTATCAAAAATAAGGATTCCTACTATAGAAAAGTTTAGTTTTACTACGCGTATAATATATTATCTTTCATTAATCCTCTATCACAAATCAAATTCAATGATTCTATGAAAATTATTTGTGTTATCATTACATATCCTCTATAAACTCTGTACACTATCTTATGTATTCAAAACTATATTTATTTTAATAATTATATCATTAAAAGTCCCTCAAAGTGTTTTCATAGGTCATGACACTAATTTTGATATTATAAGTACTTACAAATTATCATGTTATATAATATAAATATATTATGTAATATACCTAATTAGGTATTGACATTCATCTTCATTCATATCTTAGCAATACATTACGCCGAATGCTTCGTTCAATAAATAAAGAATCCTCATATTTTCTGTCATAATTATTTTTAGTACCAAATTAATTTTATGTGTAACGTATATCAATCGTATATAAGTTTTTTCTATATAATTATAATAATGTAATAATTTACATTATGTATATTTATTTAGACGTTTGAGAGACCAAATCATTTGCTAAGACGCAGATCCTAATCTAGGTTATATAAAACATATAACAGTCGTGTGTTTGAGGATAATAATGGCAAGAGTATGTTACGTATTTCAGACTTTAGAGTATGTTTTATTGTTCTGTGTTACTTATACAAGTGGATTAGAAAAATTGACGTATACGACAATAATCTAGAAAATAGGCTTATCAATTCATACATATAATGAATCAGTAATCCGACAACAGGAAGTACGTAAACTAATCTTCTGCTTATTGGTCAAAAACAAAAAATACGGAGTGTTCCAAAAACCTTAAAACCAATGCAAAATCATCGAAAACCACCAAAAATTTTTATAATTATTTATATTTACACTAAATATTAATTATAGTGCGAAATTAACGTGATGAAATTTTCAAATTTTTTTTACTACATTCCAAATATGTATAAAAAAATTCGATGCTTTTATAGGTTATGTACCTTTAAGTATACACTTTTTTGGTAGACAGTCAAGTAGGAGTTTTTGGCTATAGATTTTTTTCGTTTAGTATATAAGTGTAAATAAAATTCCCAAAAATAATTCAACATTTTTATAAATTGGAAAACAGTATTATTCCGAATTTCTCTGATGGACCAAATTGTTTTTATTATTGCTTGAATAAAATTACAATTGAAAATGTATAATAGATAAATAAAGGTGTATAATTTGGACATTGATTTGACTTTTTTTCTCATAAAAAATGGTTCCTAAACATAACTGACCCCTCCGATTTACAAATCCTGGCTACTCCATTAATAATACCTACTTACTACCTAGTTTAAAAATCAGAACCTATTAACTTTTACATAATATTTAATATTTGTGACTTTTCCCAAGTTCAGAATAACACAATTTATACTACTGAGCACTATTCGGGAAATTTTTTTTATGTCGGCATATTAGTAAGTCATTGCCCTAGTCTAGCAAAAACTGAAATGACGCCACTGAGTACTGCAATATCGAATGTACCTATACAAATTCTTCTTTTTTTTAGTTTTTAAACCACTGTAACTTTTTTATTAAATAATATTTTGCGAAATTTTTATGGGCGGATCGTTTCCTAAATATCGTTTTCCAGAAATATAGGTATTTGAACTTACTTTAAGAGGTAATTTTTGTGCACGTGATCTTATGAAAAATAAACATTATTGTAAAAACATTAGTTCCCTCGTAGAATCTAAAATAATAATTTACTTTTAATATAAGAAATTAAGGGTTTTAAAAAAATATTATGGAATTAGTTTATTGTTTTTATTTTAAAAATTAAATAAAAAATATGAATATAAACCGGGAATGTACAGCACGGTGACATAGTTTAGAAGACTGAGCGAGCTTTGTTACCAACTGATACAAATTATTTGAACTCAAATTTTGGAGCGGTACTTTGGAGTGATTGTAAAAATGAATTTGAATCTTATGAGTCATAGGATTCAAATTGATTATGAAACTTAGTAACTGGCAAACTGAGTTATGATCAATCGTAAAAACATCGATGGAATACTTAATAAATTATAACGAAGTATAATAGGATAGACATGTATTTTTTTTTATTCTGATACATTTTCTAATATATATATATATACTTACCCTATAGATATATAGGTACATAAAATATTTTCAGTTTTATGTATCGATTTAAAATAAGTGTATAAACCCTGAATGAAACGAAAATTTACTATGGCCGATGGACGAATGCCATGAAAAGGAGAATTATAAAATTATAGCGAAAACTTGTAATATGTTCGATAATGATGTTTGATTTTATATTGAACATTTTTAATCTTTTTAGATTCTTTTTCATGAATAGCCCGTAATAAGTACTTTTATTGTTAATGTGAAGTGATCAAATACAATTTTACAATGGATCGTCGAGTTCATATATATATATATTGACCGATACTCATTTCTACTGCACATTTTTGGCATTCTAATATAATTGTACTTTTGTTGGAATACCTATTATACTTATCCCATATTGTATTTTCCAGTTTTCACTCATATTAAAGTTAAACTTCAACGTAAAAATGATACAATTTCCAATAGGTATTAAATAAGTAAGTAATGTTATATAATTTCGAAGTACATGTACATTATATTCGAAATCCGTATTCAGAACAGGTACAATATTGTATTCGTTATTTGATAATCTCTTTTTCGAGTGGCGAATGACGAGCTCAAGTAGTAGTATTTATTTTTCTGAGTATAAGAATAAATTAAGACGGCTCGGACATATATTAAAGAGGGAAGAAACTGAGGCAGTAAGATTAATAAATATAATGCATGTTGACGAAAAGAGGGAGAGAGGAAGACTGAAAAAAAGGTGAGGGATGTGATGATGAGTGATATGAGGAAGGTGTAGCTAGGTAAGTGAAGGATAGAGTTAAATGGAAGTATAGGACTGATGGCCGATCCCAAATAGTTGGGAAAGAAGGTAAAGGAGAAGAAGAATAATAAGAAGACTCTATTTAGTATATTTTTAACCAATTCAATGAATTTATATAATACTATAGGTGTGCGTATTGTAATTTATAAGTAACTAATCATAAAAAAACACTATCGTGTTTGCTACGAAAATATAAAATACGTATATCATTTTTGTATTAAATTTTCGAATTCGTGTAATTTATAGCGTTAATTATTATTAGTATAAGTATGTTATGAAATATCAAGATTATGTAAAATATCAAAGAATGGCATATGCGATCAAATTAATTAACTATACAAAATTAAGGTAAAACAATTAAAATTAAAATTGGTTAAGTTATAGTTAGCTGTAATACGTTTTTTAGTTATAAACTAATGAATGTGAACCGTAATTAAATATAGTTCAGTTGAAATTTTAACTGAATATCAACTTTTTAACTACCTACTGAATACCGCTCTTAATGCCCATTTTTGGAACACGTGTATTAACTGTTGACATCTGAAATGACAAGAATAACGGATCGTAAAACTACTTTTGAGCCAAACCATGTATAAGTATGACTGATTGTATTTCTGGATTGTAATAAAAGTGTTTTTTTTTTCTCATATGAAAATTACAAACACAAAATTGAAAATTTGAATGCACATTACGTTATTTTACCAGGTAATTTATTCAAAAGTAATTTTCGACATTTCAATTACATAATTATTAACCCGAAGTTCCTTAGTGGTCTATTGTCCGGTGAAATCGATTCACCTGTACTCTCCTCTCCTTAATTAATTTCAAAGTTTCCCAACGGTCATTCAGTTCTTGTGTACCTACCCATTCCTTTTGTATCCATAACGAGCCCCTCGGGTTTTTATTGTGATTTCTGTATAGGTACGAAATTTATTTATAATTAAACTTATATTCGGTAGGTGCCTATAATATAATAATATGACGTAGTATAGCGTATATATGTACCTGTAAAAACGCGTAGGTACGTCTAAAAACGGCTCAGCTCGATAATTTCTAATAAATAAATAATAACTGTATATTTTATTCCGTGTATTAATAACACGTGAATTTTTCAATTTATTTTTTAACGTGGAAAGAGAAACGGAATTTATTTTTCCAACAAACTATCCGCGTACCGGCTATATATATCTATATATATAACATACACGTATATGTCTATTTCCTATTACATATTATATATCTTTCAAACGTGGTGATTTCATAAAAAAAAAAATAAAAAAATCGTAAAAATCGTAAAAACGTACACGAACGTGTGTATATACCTATATATTACGTAAATCGCGCATATATAGTCTTGTAATAATTTTCGATATTATACTTTTAACGACCGGACGTACGCACAACTATATATTGTACAGGGCGATAACACAATATGAATATATCACTATAGTAACGTGTTACGGCCGTTTATTGTTTGTGCGTTTCCCCCCCTCCCCCCTCCCCCCAATTGTACTTAATCATGATCAGAAAATCACAAACGTATTGAATCGTAATCTCGTTTTATGTAGTGCACGCGCCGTCATATTATTATACAACACGCGGTCCAAATAGGTACCTACCTACCTACCTACTCCAAATACGTGACCGGGTAACCGGTAAAACTCCTATTGTCACACATTATACTTTTACATTTAATTGTGACGCCGCTTTTGGCACGTGAGAGAATTTCACGATGGGCTGTGGTGGGAAATAGAAATTCAAACTAAATGCCGTGTACACACCTGTTTGAGCGTGTCGTCGGCGCAGTCGGCGATCAAAAGTCATCGATATTTCACGTCGGAAAAAAAACGATTCCACAAACATTAGCTACACCAGTCATCCATGTGATAAAGTGAAACATTAGAGGATGTAAAACCGTAAATTTATAGATTTTAGTAAATTGTATGTATAGGTACGTGCAAACTGCTGTAAAGTATTATATTACAGGTAACACGTATCTACCAATATATCTACCAAAAACTGATCAAAACTCCACAAAAATACTATATCGTCAAATCGAATTTTTCGTAATTTTAAAAATAATGATGTTTTAATGTTGAAATTTACACCGAATACGTATTTAATTTGTACTCTATTTACGGTGATTCTATTATCAATATTATTTCGAAAATGTTGAGCTATTTTTTAGACCTTTTAAATTTCGAGGTTTTTAAGGTAAAAATAATTAATTTTTGGTATAGGACCATGCAAATTATATACAAGGTGTATGCACGTTACTCTAATTATATTCCAAAAATTTCGAAAGTTCATTCACACAATTTTTTTATAGGTATTAAAATGATAGATTTTGAAATATTGAAGTCCAAATGGGTAGTTATATAGTATAATGAGTGTAATGAGATTTTAACTAGTTTACTTTTTTTTTTTTTAATAAATGCCTATATTTTAACTTTAATATTACATACATAATATTTATAATATATTTATATAAGGGGATAAACCACTAGTGGAAGTAGGTGTACAAATGTTAGGAAATACTTGGAAGTACTTGGAAATACTTGGAAGTACCTGGAATATTTGGAAATACTTGAAAGTACCTAGAAGTATTTGGAAATACTTGGAAGTAAGTGGAAATAATAGGAGATATTCTTGGATAGTACAAAGAAATATTTTGAAATTATAAGGAAATTATATATAAATTATGACAAATATAAATATTCTGTCGTATTTAATATCCACTACTGTTTATATAAACTATTTATTGACTCCGTCGACTACTATTTAAAAAAAACTATCTATCGACTCCATCGGCTACTATTCATATAAATTACCTAACGACTCCGCCGATAAAATCTGTACCTATTATGGAACTATGCATGTTATCAGTATTTGGATTATAAAATCGGTTTACGGTTAAAATGTTTACGTTTTTGAATTCTAATGTTTTAAGTTTTTTAACCAAGAGATAAACTTCATTACATTTAATATAAAATATGTTCTATATTTAATATTTTTGAATTATGATTTTTGTATTGACATATTATTATTATATTAAGCGTAATACAGTTCATCTATTGGCTAAGAACTCAAATAATTAGAATTAAAAACGTAAACATTTTAACCGTACAAAACAATTATTCTGTTAACTGAATACATGTTAACATGATAACATGTTCTTATACTATTATGCTTTGATGAGCGGCGGAATTGATAGGTAATTTTTATGAATAGTAACCAGCAGAGTTAATATATCGATTTTACGAACAGTATTCAATTTATACCTTTTTTTTAAAACAGGAAGTTCCGGTGGAATCGATAAAACCCCATTATATTATATAATATAAAATAAAATTACTATATGAAATAATTTGTGAAATATTTAGTCATCGTTCTTCATATACACCTCCCCCCACATTTCCTTACACGTCGCGGTTAAGAACACAGTAGTCGGATGTCATCTATTTTGTCAAAATAAAACAAATAATAAAATATAGAATTTGAAAAAAAAAACGTTTAGCCGGAAAATAGAAAACACATTAAAAAGTTGCTATATCCAGTTTTTCCGTCTAAAATATATCTTGGGACAATAACTATCATTTTGGCTAAAGTGATCATACAAAATCAAACTTTGTAAACATAAATATGACCACATTATCCATATTTTTATGTATTTATAGACTTTTTATAGATCTTAGAAAACTACAAAAAATCTAAATATTCAATTGTTAAAATATCTTAAGGAATATCTTTACTCCAAAAAGTTAACTGAAATTATGTTATGTTATGATAGAATGTGTTCCACTAAAGTATTATAAATCTAAAAGTATTAGACATTTTAACAAAGGATCCAGCTACATGTGCAACAATGGCTTATCTTAGTGTTATGAATAATATTTTGGTATCATTTTCAGAAAAATATATAAATACAGAAGAACGTATTTATAAGATGTGGTTTAGTGTATTTTTTCTGCAAATTTGGAAAATTCGGATTAAATGTAAAAGTGAATACACAATTGTTAACAATTTTATAACAACAAATTGTCACAATTGTATAGAAATAAATGCTCATTCACTAATTCGCCTTATTATAAGATATCGAGAAGATAAAAATTTAAGCTCAGAAATGTTTACAATATGGAATTTTAGTAGCCAAACTTGTGAACAATTTTTCAGAGCAACTCGTTCACTTACAAGTACACATTCAACAGTTGTAAACTTTTCTATAAAAGACATAATATGTAGACTTAAGCGAATTGAATCAATAAATAGGATCAAAACTAAATAATTAAATTCAAAAACAAAAATTATATTTACTTGAGAAAAAAAATTGAATCAAATGGTGAAAACTGATTTTTCATATTTTACAAACGATACAATTTTAAGAATTGTACAAAAAAGTTTAAACGATGCAAAAGATTTGCCTGAAACCCGTCTTGGAATGTTCATAGATCATAGTTTAATTTTTAAAAACAATTATTTTTTAATAAAAATTTTAGACATAATGATAATGGAAGTGAAATAATTAATGAAAAAATGAGTACAGAACTAGATTACGGTAATTCTATTGCTAATTACATTACTTATGACTTGGATATTGCTGAGGATGCTAAAAAATATTAATAAACTATTGAACTGTGGAAATGAATTAAATCTTCAAGACTTCAGTCAACAATTTTTAGACAACTAGTATAATATTACAGATACAAATCAGTTAAATATACTGATGGATTCCCCTTTTATAAAAATAACTTTACTGAATAACGATTCAATGGTCATTAAAAAATCATCACTTTGTTGGCTACTAGAACAATCAAGGGATAGAGTCAGAAGTGATCGATTACGAAGGTTTATTAGTAACTATGATTGTAAAATAAAAACTAAATCAGTAGAAAAACAAACACAACAAATGAAAGACTCAACTTCAAAAAAAAAAAAATTAAAATGACTTCTGATGAAGATTCCTCAGAAAGTGTTCTTCACGAGAATTTAATTTATGCAGATGATCCAGACACTGAAACACTTGTAAGCGGTCAAGAAGAGTATAATAACCAAGATAATACAGTAGTCATTAAAATTGAAAATTACTATGCTGTTATATACCATAATGGGTGGTATATTGGTCGTATTATACAACTTAATAAAAATAATAATTGTACTATTAAATTCTTAAAAAACGATTGAGATAAGTTTGTTTGGTTAAAAAAAGAAGATGTCCAAGTAATTTCAAGAAAATATATTTTTTATGGACTAATTTCACTCATTGGTTGCAAAACATTGAAGAGATCCCACAAATCTAAGATTCTGAAATTTTATAAAAATGTGAAATAAACAATTAATTTTGTATATATTTAAGATTAATCATATATTAAAATAACAATAATACCTATGTTACTATGTATTACTATTATCTTAAGAGCCCCTCCGCTTTGCTTTGAGACTTTGTTGTATCTTACAATGAGGTAAAATTTATACTACTTAGTTCTATACAAATTGTAATTAATTTATAATATATCAATTATTAAATAAATATAATGTTTACAATGTAAGATAAATAATATGAATTAGATTAATTTAAATAAATTATTTATTTTGTATTGAAAAGAAATATTTTCTTGCAAATAAGTTTAAAAAATATATATTGGAATAGTACCTTATCATTATAAAAAAATAATACATTATATAATGAATAACTAAAAATTTTAATTAAATTAAAACTTTAATTAAAACCTCATTCACTGTATAAGCCTCTATTAAACACATTAAATATGAATAGCCTCAACGTTCGGAGAAATATATCGGATTTAAAATTCTTATATAGATTGGTCAATGGTTATTTAGATTGTCCTGAACTGCTAAATTTTATAAATTTTTACGTCCCTCAACGACAAATTAGATCTATTTATACGTTTAATATACAATTACATAGAATCAACTATGCTATGAATTCTCCTTTAGTTAGAACCATGAGATTAGCTAATGAAACCAATAATGATATGTTTAATTTTACCTCTATTGAGACTTTTTATAATTATATTATTAGATATTACTCGTGAATTATTTTTATTATTATATTCGTTTTAACTAGTATACGCTGTTAAATAATCTTATTTGTTTTATATTTTTCTCTTTTAAACTTACCTTATTAGTATTATATATATATATATATATATATATACACCTTATAATTGTATTGGGCATTAGCTCGTTTGAAATAACAATAAATAAATAAATAAATAAGTTGGTACAAGGTATCTATTTCAACTGGGCCAATTAAAAAAAAAATTAAGAAATTTAAGATTTGATTTATAATAAGTATAATTTGATATGAATACATGATTATATACTTAAATAACAAAATTATAGTAAGGAATAAATTAAAGTAGATAGGTACCTAGGTAGATGGATAGATAGACTCATGACTGAAATAGGACAATATGAATTATATTGATTGTAATGATACATAGGTAATAATAAAAGTTTTTTCTAATAATTAATTAATTAAATATGAAATGGTAATAATTAATTAAAAATTAAAAATATAATAAATTATACAGGTATAGTTAATAAATGGAAATATATTGGAAAAATATTCATGAAATCTTTATATATGATAATGTTAATATTCGTGGAGCTGCCACACATAAATCACAAAAGGCTGGAAAAAGAAAAAGAAAAAATAGGAAATTAAAAAATAATTTTTTTCATAGATTTTTTTATTTTAGGCTTAACTGGCCCATACTCAAATGTTATTTTCATCATTCTAAATATAGTGGCGTGGTGAAAATATTTTTACCTCTAATGCAAAATTAAGTAATCAAGTATCCACCCACCCATTAATTTCTTAAGTAAAAAATAATAAATTTATTAGGTATTGGAAAGATTTTTGAGGGCGGAGTATAGGTAACAGTTTATACCTATGTCTATGATTCTATTGTCCAATATAGAAAAAAATAATGTAACTTACTTAAAATTTAAATTGTGGCATTTAGATTAATCTTAGAGATGAAACACATATCACCAAATTTTAAGAGAGGAATATTTTAGAATAAACCATGTAGACTTTTTGAAAAAATATATCAAGTGAAGTTACATTATTTTAAGTTTAAATTTCTTTAGATAGACTATTGTATGCAAAATAAAAATATTCTTTACTAGTCTAAATTTATTGTAGATAATACTTAATAATGCCAATAAATGATACAATTTAGTGAATATACCTTAGTAAAATAATTGAAAATACAAGATAAGTATTAGTATATACTAGAAATACATGGAAGTACTTGGAAATACTTGGAAATACGTGGAAATATGTGGAAGTAAATGGACGTCGGAAGTTTGGTGTACACAAAATTGACTAGTGGTTTACCCCCTTATATTTTAGTATTATTTTTACAGGTTATTTATATACATAAATCTTCATTAATAAACAAATATAGGTAGTTTATTGTATTTATTCATATTTGAAGTTTTAATAAGTGATGTAGTAGAGCCGTAGAGGTAATGTTTTATTCGTAAAAGAAATTACAATGAAAAAGATAATGATATCCAGACTAAAGAAAATATATTGTATCTATTGTTAGCAAAAAAAATGTTTTGAACAGTCGAAAAAAGTAAAAATATAGGGTACAAGCGTATCACTATAAAACTACACCAATTAAATTTTTAATTTTTCCAATTAGTTTTTATGAATATTGATAAAGTAAGAACTTTTGAGATTTTACAAATATTTTTTTATATTTATAGTGGAGTTAGAGATAATATTGGTTTTACAATAAATACTTAAACTTATCCCATGGGATATATCCATTTCAAGAGATGAAACGGTTCAGAAATAAAACTTAAGAACTTTTTATTTAAATGAAAACACATAAATCACTTGCAATTTTCATATGTGGATTATAGAGAGGATAGAGGGGAGAGAATCCTATAAGGAGTACAATATTTCAGGAAACACCAAGGTCTTTTGAGGCCCTCAAAAAAAAAAAAACTTGGAGAAAAGGTGTCACGAATCTCTCAGCAAACGCAGAAAGATATTATGATCAGTTCTTAGACGATTGTTTTTAAGTTCTTTGACAAATGGATGTCTCGCGAATATTATTTTTAAAAATTCAATTATGTACACCAATTATTTTTAATGATTTTATTATAAGTACTTTTATGTGGTATCAATAAATTTAAGAAAAAATTATTCATTGCTTTTTGAGTTTTATTAAAATCGTCCGTTTCACTATTCAATCTTGTAGGCTGTAACATAAACATTAATATTATACTGTGAAGAATAAGTTGGAAAGTTTCATGACATAACTATTTACTAAAATAAATAGTCTGTGCAGATGCATATTTAGGAATATTTAATGGTAGATATTTTTTCAATAGCAAAGTCATGTGGGGGGGGGGGGCGAAACTTTCTACGCCTCCTATCAATGCCGTAATTTTTTGCTACATTAGAACACTTATGGCTTATCACCCTCATGCTTGTAATTACTGATTAAATTGATAACACTGAAAAATATATTTTAAGTATTTACAACATGAAAATCTAATAATTTATACAAATAGAAATAATGTGGATTAGTTAAAAATGGGTTTTTAATTTATTGTGTTCTTTATACTCATGCAACCATGCATAATAATATATTTAAGAGTGGACCTGAAGCTCATTGGGAGCAGTAAAGTGAAAATGATTTTAGAAATTAGGAGTATAAGCAAAAAATAAAAATAAAATAAAATAAAAATCAATCTTATACGTCTCTAATAATGATTAAAAAAAACCTCCAAGGATGAGGAGTTTTATTCAAGGGGCCCTGTTCTAGCCAAATGAATGATGTACATTTTCAATTTTTATGATTTAATATAATATATATATATATTTACGCTGAAGCTTGACGGATTTATTCCCTACCTAGTGGCGTGACACAACTTTTTTTTTCGAGATGAGCATAGGCGCAAAAAGGGTGGTGCTTGGGAAGGCTAAGCCTCCCCCCCCCCCGGATTTATTATCATATTAATATAATTTTTGTTACAAAACTAGAAATGATTCGAATTTAGTCGGCAAAATCCAAAAATAATCGATGAATATTTTTTTTTGCTTGTTTCAAAGATATATTTTGTCAGTATTTTACACACGCCCCCCTCCCCATAAGTAGATTCATCGAGACAGTCCTGATTTTGGATCATTTAACGGTATGTGGACAAAGTCTCAAATTATATAATTTTTAGTTAAAAAATGGTAGGGCTGATTCCCCTCATTGAAATTCCCTATTTACGGCTATGGAGGGGAGTGATCCTCTTAATTATTTTAACCCCCTCATTATTTTAGAATTAAAAAACATATAATAATAAAAATGAATATTATGGTGGGTTTGAAACCCTCCCCTCCATCCAAATTATCGGGCTAATTGTGACATTTAGAGGATCAGGGATTGACAACGTTTTATTTATAACGTTATAAGAATATAAAAACGATAACTTATAATAACAGATAACGTTATAACGACAAATTTAAATAACGTTTTAAAGCGAAAACGTTTACAAGCCTTGGCCGGAATCATGAATAAATTTTGATAATAGATAAGGGATAAGAGGAATAGGAATATAGTTTATTTTATCACAAAAATATGAAATTATTAAATTAAAAACCGTACTAAACTCCTTTTCTTTCAAGCCACTCTTCAAGTTACCATACATAGGGCCATTGATTTTGTTTCCAAATAAGAATAAATAATATTTTAAAGTTGTATTATAGTTTAAAATAATCTGTTGATAATTATAAAACATTATATCAGGTAAAATAATAAATACCTACTGTTTGGTAATCATTGACGTGACCGCGGATTATCACCGTCGTGGTTATCACTACGACCGTTCGTCTGGTACAATTTTTAAAAATAGTCGGGCGTTGTCAAGCATGTTCCAGTTCCGTGCCGTATGTCGACAACGGTTCACCGCACCGAACCGAACCGTTGTATTTTATATTTTGTTTTGTTTATGATGTACCTAATTTGTAAAGTTTAACCATTGTGATTTTTATTATTCATGTTTCAATAATAGTAATTTCTATCACAAAACCAAAAGTGTATTTATTTTTATTCAAAAGATCGTATACCACCAAGTCATCCATTTCATCCACCGTCTTTATCAAAACACAAAAGAGATACAGTCAACTATAATCCCAAGCATTTTGATCCTTCCGATCTAGGACACTTATAATAATAAGTGTATTCTGAGTGAGTGAATTTTAGCACATAATATTGGTTACCGTTAAGTAGGTATCTTATTGTATTTGTCTTTATTTATATAATTTTGCAAATCGTTGTTGTTACGTAATAACCGCCGTCGTTTAATTTGTTGTCAAAATTGGACTTTGTACCGTCTAGTGTCATTAACCGCACTGTACCGCATGATCACCCCACGACTACAACGTACACCTTAATTATAATAATTATTATACAAGTATCATCGTAGCGAGTTTATTTTCCAACCACCTAGCTATACATTACGTATCCATTTCCGCGCCGTGAAGGCAACTAAAATAAATGACGCATAAGATAATAAAATTAATTACCTATACTTACACGACATTTTTACGACAATTGCGACAATTAATATTAATATTATATCTAATTGTGCGTGTATAATTTTATCAAAACATTATTAGTATACATTTCGTATATGGTCGTGAAATGTGTAACAAATAAAAACCACCTACATACCGACCTAAGTTTTTTAAATTTTCATAGTAACTGCTGAGTAGTCCGTTTACTCATATTTTATTCTACAAATAATTTGCAACATAACCGTGTATATACTGTAATTAAAAAAAAAAAAAAAAATTGTTGCTTTTAATTTGTCCCAATGGGTGTTTATGAAGAGGCAAAATTACGAATTAGCGGTCTGCAAAATAGTGTACAACGAGTATATGAGGGGGGGGGGAAGCTATAGAAAAATAACCGTCCAATAAAATGGCAAAAACTAAATTCAAAATTATGTATGCAACATTATAGAATTTGGCTCACGATTTTGAAGCGCAATTATTAATTATCATACGAAATCAATGCAAAGGGGCACCCTTGGTTGATATGGTTGATACAGACAAATTACCCGCTGCCATTGAGGATAAATATGTGGGTTGTAAAATGTATGCAGATTAGCACTTACCCGAGGCCGCTGCCGATTCGTCGCTTAATAAAACCTTTTTCGAAGAGAAAACCACCACTAACCCAAATCCCTAACAACCAGTTGAAAGATTGCCAGTACCAAAATTTAGTGGGAACCCAATGGAATACACCAGTTTTTGAAATATGTTTGACAAAATAATGGGGGAATCACAATGTCACCAGTAGTTAAATTCGGGTACTTGAAGTCATATTTGTTAGAAAAGCCTCTGAGCTTCATAAACAACTTTATGCTGACCGACAGCAATCATAAACTTGCTTTAACTCAATTAACCGATCGTTATTCCAACCACCGTATTATAGATGACAATCACATTGACGTATTATTTAACGCACCGAAAGCCATATTCGAAGATGGTAGCTCCATCAGAAACTACTAAATGTAATAATTGAATGTAATAATTGTAATACTTGAATCGGCTGGCGCTCTTCAAAATCTGTCCTATGAAGTAGACCAATGGGATCCAATCCTTCTATATTTATTGCAAAAAAAATTACACATCTATTTACGGGCGCAATGGGAATTAATGGTGGATACATCCGAAGACTCAACTATAGCCGAGTTCACTTTTTTTCTTGACTTAATATTGCAAGTCAGGAACTGTGTGTCAAAGGATTAGTGGACTGGAGACCAAGAGTCACAAACCTGGTAAAACAACAGTTTTATGTAGTAGTCAGCCAGAACGAAAAATTATGCAAGAGACGAAGACTAAGACTAACCAGTACCACACGAGTGTGAAGAAGTCATTTGTTTGTCAGGTCATCTCTTGATTCATTGTCAATCATTTAAAGATAAATCACCTAAAGAGCGTCACCAAGTCATTAAAAGTCTTAAACGCTGTTTTATTTGTTTTAGTGAGCACCTAAGTAGTCAATGTTCAAATGCATAGAAATGTCTTAAATGTGGTGGAAACATCACACATTACTCTATCTTAACACAACCGAATCATCTATTAAGGATACTGAATCAAGTACATCAGCAAATATTACCGTGGCTACGACCAAAGTTAAAGAATTACAAACGTCTGTTTTGCTTTCAACTGCCTCCGTAATCATACAGGATGAATATGGAAATTCTATAACTGTAAAAGCTCTTTTGGATAGCGGGAGCCAGAGCAGCTTTATAATAGAAAGTTGTGTAAAACGATTAGGACTGAACCGTAAGAAAAATAATTTTTTAGTGCAAGTCTTATCCAATACAACGATACCAGCGATAAGGAGAAGTACTACCGTAATTATACGCCCTGTCAGTCAAGACAGTCCACGTTTTACTGTAGAAACTTTAATTTTACCTCGTATCACTGGTGTCATACAATGTACCCGGGCCATGGTAAATTCATGACCCCACCTACATGTCCTATAAGGACTCAAGTTAGCCGACCCAACTTTCAATCAACCAATACCCGTAGACTTACTACTTGGAGCCTATATATTTCCATATCTTTTACTAGGTGACTTAAAAAAAGATGGCATGGATAAACCTAGAGCCTTTTCATCAGTCTTTGGTTGCACACTTATGGGTAAAACAATGACAAGCTCAACTACATCAGCTATTACTATGTGTGCTATTTTGGATTCTACTGGTCGAACACTTCAACGTTTTTTTAGAAACTGAAGATGTTCCAACGGTTGAGAAAAGAAACTCAGACGACAAAGAGTGTGAAAAAATGTATCAATCAACTACAACCCGGCAATTAGATGAACGATATATTCATCAACCTTTCTCCTAAAATCCACCAATTATCGGACTATCCAAAGATGTAGCACTACATCGATTACATCAGTTAGAGGCCCGATTTAAAAATCTTCTGAACTTCACCGTGAATATAATAAAGCTATGCAAGATTATGTAAACACAACACAGGCTATATGTCACGCGTGTTTGTCAAACCAGACACTGATGAAAACACGTATTATATTCCACACCATGCAGTTCTGAAGCCAGAGAATAACACCACAAAAATGAGAATCAATACATCATCCAAAACATCTTCAGGGTATTCATTAAATGATAACTTTTTTTGTGGCCAAAAACTAAAACAGGAATTACCAAGTATCATCTTAGTGTTACGTTTTCACCCCATAGTGTTTACAGCGGATATCAAACAGATGTATCGACAAATAATCGTTAATGAATATCAGTATAGACCATATCAACGCCTATTATATCGTTTCTCATCGAATGAACCTATAGAAGAATATAAAATGAATACTGTAACCTTTGGCCAAAGGTCCTCGCCTTTCCTTGCAATTCGTACCTTAAATATTATATTAAATTACATAGGTACTAGAATTTAATAAAATAACCAACAAGTTCCATTATTACATATATTATACATCTTTATAGGTATCCATTTAATCATTTCTGAAATTCAATGATTTTTTTTTTTAATATCTTATATCGAAAATAATCAATTTTATGATACCTACATGTTTTATATTAGGTATTTAAGGTAAAATAGGGTAATAAGCTCATTGAGTTGAATGTGGTCAAAAACTTTTTCATTATTATTTTTGGCTAAAAGAAATTTAGTATTCATAGTACACAATTTCAGTCTTCACTGTTGAATTTACCGTATCTTTTTTAGTTATTAGGACGTGGGGAGAATCGCATGAATATATATTAAGTATAATATATGTGTGCTGTTCTTTTTTATAAATTAAAATTCGGTATGTGTACGTTGTAAATACACTAAACACGGTCTACAAGCATTTCAAATTTTTAAAAATGTTTAGTTACATAACGATTATAGTCAGTTTGAATTAATCTTTCCGGATACATGCAATATACGTCGTATTCCCTCGTATACACTCCATTACATCCCTGATTATAACGTATATACGTGTCAGATATATATATATATATATATATAGACCATATAAAATTAATTATTTACTGCTATTACGTTATTTAACCCTTCATTTGTCGATTTATTATTATCATAACGTGACTACGAATACACGACTATATACCACGCGATTAATTTTATATTAGGGAAAAGCCAGTTGTTAAAGAATTCAATTAATTATTTATAACTCATTCATTATCAACTAAATATATATTTCAGAACATATTTTAACAATGTATTATATAAAACATAACGTTAGCGTTGTTTTAATAAGAAAGTTTATTTTCAAAAAAATGTTTAAACTCACTGAACATATTTTATAACATATTGTGGCCCTCCCACCAGTGGGGGTAAGCAGATACAGTGGAAGAAGTGCTACGACAGCGCGGTATTAATATTTTACGTGTGTATTCATTACGTAATCTATGAGCTTATACTATTACTACTCGACCAACTGATCATTCGGAGACATTTTGGATGTCCAGTGTCAATGGTCATAGGATTATATACCAAAGTAATATTACATAATAACACGCGAGTTTAAAGATTTGGAAATCTGTGACAAATTTGGTGAGACATCTTTATGAAGCCATTGTATGATAAGCTGAGGCGAAACACGTGTGTAAAGTTGCCCTCGCCCACATTGTCGGATCAATCCCGGACCAACTATTAATTTATTTAATTAATTAATATTTTTTAAACACTATGCAAATATTTGCAAATGAGTTCTTAGAATTTGCAAGTCACTCCCAACCCCCCCGAAATTAGTGTTTGATTGACTGGGGGACCAACTTCACGTTGTCTACTCATCTGGTCAGATCGATTCCGTACCAACGCCAACATTTTGCAAATAGTTTTTATATTAATATTATTATAGTCACTGAAATCAGGAAAACGGTTTCATAGAACGATTTAAAATGTATTTAGTTATAACGGGTATACCCGTGTACTTCTTAATATAGTAATGTCGTAATCGCTGGTAGTAATCGCTTTTGATGACATTAACATTATATATTCAGATTAAGCTGATAATATCGGATACACGACACGCTACAATTACCTACGATTTCTATACACAACATTGTTATTTTCTGTTTGTTTTCGCGTGAACGTTTACGTGGATAAAGTTATTTATTTAATATTATTATTTTTTTTTTTATTGTAAACACGAAGCGTATATATAAGTCAGGGTGCGTAAAGCGAAATTCAAAAAATAAAAAATTACTGTTGGGAGTTAGTTTCTCTTCTAACCATACAAAACTAAGTTTTCCGTCGTTGAAAATTTCTCACATAAATCAAACCATAGCCAAAGGTATGTGTTACAATTTACATAATTATTCAATGATTTATATTAGGTACATATCCCTCTAAAATTTGCGAACACTAACAAAATTGTATTATTTATGAACTGCCACCATGGGTTGTATAACTTTATGCAGGTACATACTAAAACACCACGCATTAATGTGCAATATTACTTATGTTTTATATACTTACCCAAGCACCAGATATACCTACAACAAAATGTCTAAATAAACATGATAATAATAATGAAAATAATATTTTTAAAAAATGTTTGATCATAACATAGTGATATAGGTATTAATTTCTAACTATTTATACCAAAAATCTGAAGTACGTAAAATATCCATAAATAGGTACATAGGTAATATAATTGCATAATATTTTAAATTTTGATGTCTTGAAATAAACTTCCATACAACTTAACATGTATAAGATTTTTAATAAATAATAATGATATAATCGATTATGATATAATGATAATATCGGTACCTACTTATTCATATTCAATCATTATTATTTGTTAAATATCTTATGCACCTTAAGTTATTTGGAAATCCAATCTATAGCCATCAAAATTAAAAACATTATACAATTATATTACCTACATATTTATGGATATTTTTTTGGTATAGTTTAAAATTAGTACTTACGTCACTAGTTTATAACTAAACATTTTTAAAATATATTATTTTCGTCATATTTTCATTATTATTATTATTATTATTATGCTTATTTAGATATTTTGTAGTAGGTATATTATCTGATGCATAAGTAGGTACCTATATGAGACATAATTAATATTGCATATTGATTCGTTTTTCAATACAAAATATAATTATCATTAATTCAAACACATTTTTATAAGGACAAATTTATATATTTTATATTTAAACTTAAGATAATATATAATGAATCAACTAATTCCAAAAATCACACTTAAACTAATTATCTAATATCCCAATGTTTATATATTTTGTAGAAAACAGTGATAATGTAATTGAAATGTCAAAATGTCCAGAAAATGGAAATGAAGTATTAGTAATAGATAGACTGTCTGAAAAAATTGGTAAAAACAACTGTATAAAAAATAATAGTAATATTTTCAACAATACCATAATTAATATTAAAATTATATAAAAGTATTTATATAATATTTATATATATACATAAAACTATAGATTTTGATGATAATATATTATATTATAATTCAATGTGGTATTTTAAGTAACAACTAGTTTTGATTGTAATATTTTCGATCCTAATAAACTACATGACTCTCAATTTCCTACAGTCACTGATGATCATACGGTATAAATATCATTGCAATAATAATTTTTAATACAATTATATAATATTTAAAAATAATATTATCTTTTTTTAGACTTTAAAACTTAAAATTTTAAAAAATTTACTCGTGTAGATTAATTTATAATATTGATATAATTATTGATATAATATAATATTGATACAATTATGTATATTTTAACTTCTGTTGTTTTTGTTCAAATTAATTTACAATATTACAAATTATAAAAATAAGCTTCAATAAAATATAAAATATAATTTTTATTTATTTATTTATTTTTTTGTGTATAATCATATAATTGAAAAACTTTGGGGCCCTTTAGAAGGATCGCATCCTGGGCCTTTTAGGTGCCAGGCCGACACTGGTTATAGATACCTAGCTAGTTAAATACTTAATATCTAATAATTAGTAGTATTGAAAAATAAACTAACATCGTATCCTAAGTCATTTTTAATATAAAATTTAAATATTGTAAACATAATTTTACGTTGTATATGTACTATTGGTTACTGGTTACATTTTTTTTTCATAATAGGTACCTATAGAAATACACGGTGTCTTATTATTTTCGTACTATACGTTATTTTTACATTTTACTCCATGTCGTTATGGAACTAGAAATCTTAAACGCCGGGGGAAAAATGTTAAAAAATTTTGTCAAATAAAAAAAAACGTAAATAAACCAAGAAAAAGCTTAACGACTAATACGCCGAAATTTATGTGTATTATTATTTATAGACCTTCAAATATTTTACGCCAGCTAAAATATATAGGTACGCCACCCAAAAATGTTTACGCCTGGGGATCATATCCCGTCTACCCCTTCCCCCTAGTTTCGCTTCTGACGATACGTGACTGTTTCGTATATCAATATTAATTATTAGGAACACGCGGACTTGATATAAAGTCATTTGTCCAGATATACTTCAATCGCCTTGGTTTTTCAGTATTAATTTCTAAGTTTTGTATTACTTCTTTCTCCGGGCTGAAGTTTGGTCGTATAGTTTTTCTACCCACGCTTTTAAACTTAATTTAAATTCATCTCCCTTTTGGTCATTATCTGACATTCGTTGTCCATTGTTCAGCCAGATAATTAGATCGTTCAACTTCTTCCGTTATTCTGGTTATAATCCAATTTGCATTTTAAATTTATTTTCTCCATTATTTTTCAGTAACCTATTTTTTTTTTTTTAATGGACAAAATTTTGCCGGATAATAAAAATAAAATTTTTTTTAAATACGAGAAAGTAAAATGGTAGTGGATTTTTCTAATCTCTATACAATATTCGTATTTAAATGTCCCAATAAAAACATGATACATAAACAATAAGTTATAAAAATAAAACCCATACATAATTCCCTTAGCAACATTTCACAAACTATAAACAAATTTAAATAATATTTGATAAACTATATGAGTAGATTTTTTACACGAGTTAAATAATTTTAACTGACACTCCGATACAGTATTCGTCATGGACAAGAATATAAATAACGACACGTGCACGATGGAAAGATGTTGTTGTAAACTAATACAATGCAAGGATTTGAACCAAAACACCAATAATATCGAAATATGTATGATGGATCGATGTTGTTGCAGACACATACAAAGTAAGGATTTCGTTACGATGAAATACCATTGCATAGGGTATAGCCTATATAAGTTATATAAGTGATGACTGATGAGTCTATGGAACTCACTTAGTCTATCAAAATGTAAAATGAGGAGTAATAAAATCTTCCCCCACCATCAAACATTTTCAGAAACTCTTAACTCCCTAGGGGGATTTGTGTAAAATATTTTATGGGTATTATAAAAGTTACATAAACAGACGTAGGTCCTTCACAATTTCATATTGCTATTTGTGATTATAAACGCATATAGCATCGAGTACAGACGAGAGAAAGCCAGACATGATTTTTTACTTGAATTCATTATTTTAATATAAACTAGTCGAACGAAGAATCTTATCAGTGGTTTTATTTTTCTGGAAAATTTATCACAGGAGTTAAATGTTTCGATTAAACATGTACGTATTACTATATCTGTTCTACGAACAATGGATGTAATATTGTATTTAATTTTCATACGTTTGCATAACTCTGTATAATAATTTTATAATAGACAGACAATGTATTGAGTTTCACGGGATAACCGTAGTATATCTAAGACAATTCTGACAACAAAACAAATGATTAACTAATACCAGTATAAAAACAATTTTTAAATGTTGATTCTATTAAGTGTAACCAAACTATATCGAACACTACAAACCGAATTCGAGTAAAAATAACGACGGAATCGATATAACTCGTCTAAATATAGAAACATTAAGTTAGTACGTTCTTATTGAGTCTAATTTCACCGTACAGCTCTGGATTGATGTTAAATATTGGAGAATTTGACTTTATTGTTCTCATTAAATAATATCTCACATTGCAGATAAATAAATGTATTATAAATAGGAAAGAAATAAATATGACATTGATATTTTTAATATACACACTTCCTTTTGTGTACTATATGTAAAGTAAGTAATGACCTGTCAATAACTAAACGGACTGCACTTCGAGTCAAAACTTCTCAGATTACATCTGATAAACGAAATAGAGTACTTTGGAAGAAAAAATAATTTTCAATTAGTGTATTTGTATGATATAATATTAGGTGCGTCATAATTATTTCTGTTATCGCATTTTTGTTTGAAATGTAATTATAACAATCAGAATATTAATATGTACTAAACGGTAATATGAAAGTTTTTCTTCCGCAATACTCCATTTTGTTTATCCCATCGTGTTCCACTATTTCAATATACGAAGCCGAAGAATACGCAGATCGTTTATAGTTCATATATGTCTATGAAATTCGTAATTGAAATATGCTATGAGATTAACATATGGCAACAGTTATTTGTGCAAAATTTTAACGGTACATATAGCCAATAATCATCACAAAACCCAACAACTTCCGCTATAATTGTTTTTCGACGGCTCGTATTCAAGCGCTACTCAATATCTAACCTAACCTAACCACCCAACCTAAACTAACCCTATATTTGATAAATATAATATATCGTTAAACCCGTTAAATGCGTGATGCCACATATTTTAAATTAATTTTTATAATCCTATACCCAGATTCGGGTACGCAAACTAAAAATCGAAAGATTGAAAACGGAGTCGACAAATGTTCAGCGAACGATCTAATGTTGTGCGAGTATTTACAAGCACATTCCATTCCCGAGATTGCCAGACAAAGCCAGGAAACGAAAAATGACGAGCAAAAAACAGATGGCCGTGCGGGAAAATGCGGGGAGAAAACATCGCGAAACGTTGACGGGCCGATGAGGACGTCCAAGTGCGGAGAGAGCAAGAATTGCCAATTCCTCTCGGTTCAGCCGTTCCCGGAATGGTCGCACCGGACAGACGGTAAGAACGGGAAAATTACGGACAAAGACCCGGTTGGACGCAAAACGACCGAAATATCCGAAGACCCTTCGAGTTGTTCGTGTAACCAAGACGAGATAATTATCGCCGTCAGGAAGAGAGTGTGCGACAAACACAGGGCCCAGCAGCCGGACGACCGACCGGGCGTGCAAAAGACGGCCAGCGGCAGAACGAGTAGCTGTCCCAGAGAAGAAGGCTGTCGGGACGAGCGGAATTCGTCCAAGTGCAAAAGTCAAACAGACCTCGCGCGGGTCAACGGGCTCGCGCGAGACGCCGCCTGTAGCGTGCACAAACAGCCGTCACGGTCGAACGTCTGCGGACCGTGCCGCAAACACAGTGTCTCGTCGGCCGCCCCAGGGCCCGAAAAGGGCCAGTCGGCCCACAGAGGTCATTCGCCACGACGGCCTACGGAGTGCGGGTCGTCCCATCGGAAACGCGAGACGACGGCGGCGGCGGCGGCCGAAAAGGACGATTCGTCCGGACGACGGTCGCCGGAGTCCCGCCGATGCTCACACCGGTGCTCTATTCAGCAAACTCCGTCGTCCAGCCGTCGAGTGTGCGGCACGATGAACAACCCCGTGCAATGCAGTCCGTCGGCCGGTCCGTGCCGAATTCGAAAGTTGCACCCGACCGCCGCCGTCCAGGACGATCCGAGGTGTCCGAGTGACGGGGGATCCGCGTTCGTCGGCTTGACGGCGTCACTAAATCACCGAATGAGCCGGTCGCCGAGACCGTGTCGCCCGAAGACCAGCAAAGCCCAACTGGCCGTCTCGACCAACGGTGCCGTTCGCAATCCGGCCGTCGATAACGCTTACGTTCGCGAGAACGTAAGCGCTAGACATCGTCACGAGCCGAACACCACCCGACAGCGGCGCCCGAACGACGAACATTATTGCTAGTCGCGCGCGCGCAGTCATCCGAAAATAAAATCTATCCCGTAAAATTTTTTTTTCAAATATACGTTTATTTTTGACAATAATGACAGGGAACCGGGAATCCGTTAAACGGTATTAAGGACACAACAATATAATAATGCACGCGTTGGGTGCGAAATTATGACAGTGTTGTTCATAGATAAATTGAACCTGGCTTAAGTATTAAGCAGTGTTCAATAGAAGTTTAACAATAGTTTATCGTTTTTGTCATTCATAGAAGATAAACTATACTTAGACCTTGAATGGAGTTTAAAAACAAACCTTCGATTTATAGACTAAGTAAATGCTAGGTTTAATGCTGCTTTTAATGTAAAAATCACTAATGTCTTATCATTTTATGTAATTAATCTCAGTGAGTCGTTTGCTTAAGTTTAAAAAATAGACATCGCTGATGTTCGAAACATAAGACATGTAAGAAATTTAAGGTATTTGCATTTTAGACGACGAAAAGTAAAAACAAAATTTGTAAAAATACAAAATTACATTTTAGCGCAGTTATTTCGGCGCATGACAATTCAGCGCGTACATTTCAGCTCACGTCATAATATTCGTAAAAATTGGAGATTTTAATAACATTAGGCACGTTATCTACAAAATTATTTCAAATTTTGGCGATAATAAATAAAACGAATTTAGTCATTTTCCTATATCACTATTATGTTATTTTCAGATCATTAGAATCAAAATGAGATAATAGAATAAATACGTGTATAAAATTTCAAAAAAATACATTATTTAAGATGAACTAAACAAATATAATCAATTACTTTTTCAGTCGGAAAAAAATCAAGAGCACCTAATTTTCATAAATCCATAATAATATTAATATAACATCAATCAGACAACAACGCGTATTTCAACTGGACACTGCAGATTACACACTAAAACCACGAATATAAAAAAAATTGTACTCCTTCAAAGCGATAATATCATATTATCTTCTACAATAATAATACACTCTTATTATATTAAAGATGGTAATATATTATAAATTACGATAGTCAAGTAAAAGATAGTATAGATATTTAATAATATATACTATATTATATATTAGCTCAAATGCCGTGAGCTGAAATGTCGTATGCGCTGAATTGTCATGCGATGAAATTTGTCTGTGCTTTAATGTCGCGTACTCAAATTGACCGAATCATAGTTCAATTATAATTTTATAGTTTATGCTTATTCCAAAGGAGAGGAAACTGTGTACATGTGTGTTACATGTTTGTAAACAAGTTAGGAAAGCTCATCACTATGCGAGCGTCCTTAATTTCCGATTTCTAAACGTATTTTAAACAATAAACTGTGCTTCCATACAAACAATTTTCAAACAAATTATTAAACTACTATATTATATACTATAAATTACTATAAATTGTATAAAAAAAAAAATAAAGAATAAAATTAATAATAGCTCCTTGGTAATAAAATCAACATTGTCTGTTTGCGCCGACACCGGCCTTACCGTAATTTACGCAGGTTGCGGTGAAGACTCGTGCCCTGTTGGTGAGAGGTAGAAAAGGGGTACGAGGTATACAAATACAATAAAGAAAAGGATCCACCGTTTTAGGTTAACAAATTAAATGATATTTCCAAAGTTGAAATGATACATATATATATATATATATATAGGTATATAAACTATATGTGCACGTAGGCACTCGGTATTTTACTAAATTTTATGCTAAAAATATAATTAATCTACTTAAATCTAAGTACGGTACCGTATGAAAGGAAAAGGAGGATTTACGACCTGTAGACTGTAGTACTCCTTTGACCGCCTGAACTGGCTCCTACGATACAATGGCTCCTCTCGTGAACAATGACCGACCTGCCTGGACCTTTGGTGTGATAGTTGTGCTGAACGCTCACTGCGCTGACCGACCTGGTCTTCATAAAAATATCCCACTGCAAAACTGTCGCGATCGGCGAAGATCAACGACGATAACGTGTTTCAAAAGCGAAGAGAAAAAATAGTAGTAGTGTGACGACTACGAAAGATTGGCTCATTATATGAGTAATTTTCATTCCTAGAGAACAATATGAGACTTATATCTTTTGAATTTTTACGAGTTAAATATTATACTCGGATTTTTGAATTCTTGTTAAATTCTAGTTAATATGTTGTGGAATTTTTCGACATCATGTCTAACCTCTAACCATCATATTTATTATCCTTGGATGGATAACCTTATAACGGGTTGGATAGGTATGAAGGATATACAAATGAATATAATATTCTATTTAATATAAAGTTTTTAAAAGTATACGATCTATTGTTTTTTTTTTTTTTTTAATAAACAAGTAAGTTAAAATTTAGTTTAGGTTATTATGAAAGCAGTTTAATTTGCATCACAATATTGAATAGCATCCGCATATAGACAAACGACCTATGAAACTTATTGATCGTACAATTGAAAATTTAATTATTCAACGATTTCACGGCGTATATTCTTTATAACGTTCTTTGACCTTAAGGTTTAAGGTAAAAAATATCATAAAATAATGATTAGCGGTCTTGTGTAAAATATTGAATAATTGTTGAAATAAATATGTACCTAAATAATGGATTTTTTCCAAAGGAAATTTGAGATTTTAATCCAAGTATAGGCTTAATAAATGGATTGACATGACGAATGGGATATGAAATACATTATTATTAATTATGTATATTGCGAGTTCTGATAAAAAAATTTCAGGACAAAAATTCATAAAAATAGACCAATATCGTTAATGTTTTTGACAAAAATAAAATAGAGCTACAATTTTATAACTTTAGCTATTTTAAAACAGAATATACATTTTTAACGTGTTTTGCGATTTATATGATATTACATTTTTCTAGTGATGAATCAACTATGTATATATCAACAATGTACTTTCAACAGGGATTTGAACTTTGGAATTTTAAAGTATTAAGTTTGAAATTAGGATAATATGGAGATTAAGAATCACAATACGGTTAAGCGATTTTTCACGATAGGTCAACAATCAAAACGTGTAATCCATATAAGGTATTTAATATATTTATTTATTTATTTATTTACACCATAAAAGCAATAAATAAACATGACAATAATTAATATTATTGCGTAATTGCATATTCAGTTATAACGTTTCCTTAAAAATACAATTGATTTCGTTCGAAATGAACTCGGAAAAATTAATACATATATACAATATCCAAGGTTATACTCGTATTCTTAAAAATAAAAATATTATCCGAAAAGTAAATACCGTTACACTTATTATTTAAACAATAGAATTATTATCACACATTAAACTTTTGATACCCGTATAGTTACATGAATTCAATAAACGCGTGCGAATATTATCGTGAATGAGAACTTCGGTGAAATGGTTGTGTATGACTATACAAAACCATCAATGGAACAAACCTATCAATGTAAAATCTATCAATTCGTTTGAAGCGTTAAATGAACGGGTTCAACACGTTAAATACATATCTCCGCAAATAAAAGCTTTACACCATGTAAATCCAACTGTAACTCCACACGACACGACTGTAGACATCACATAGGTATTCAGATAATGAAACGACTATATATCTGTACATAAAAATAATGACAAGATATCATCAGTAGTTATGTGAATGGAAATAATAACGATTATACCGAACCTGTTTGTGAATGTGACAGAAATATGGAATAAATACGTGAATACGCACAGGCTAATGAAATAGACAACAGCAATGAAATAAACAACAGTATAATGGACGATATTCTAAATAGTTTACAAAAACTTACCTAATATGAAAATAGGTAAATAGTAGAATGAACTGTCAAATGATATTTGAACGAATTTCTAAATATTTCAGATGATTCTACTATTCGATACGCCGAAATTACACGAAGACGATGAAACATCTAAGAGTTTAAATACTTTACCCGGATCAAAATGTGAAAAATTCGATGAACTCGAATGAAAAAGTATTAGAAACATCGGTGTCCTTCAGTTTAGAATCATTTTTTAGCGAATGAGCGTTGACATTATTCAAATACTCTAAATCAATCAAATTCAAATACGAACCATTTGTATGAGTCACGATTAACAGAACGTGGAAAAACTCGCAGATTTAAATGACCGATCTCGACAATCAAACAGCTGCGGTTCTCAAACGGAAGATACGAATACGAATAGTCTGCGGATGATACTTTTAATATAATATATCCATGTATATCATTGCATATTTTACAGTATGTATTAATGTGGTTGCCAATTTATATAGTGTCTGCAATTACTACACGAATATCAGATTCACGATTTACTGGAACCAGTAGTTCTTGGAACTATTTCAAAAGTTACTTTGAGTCAGAAAAGTCATTCTAAATGTTCAATAAAAATAGAAAAAGTACATCAGCGTAGTCAATCAAAGTGTTCAATCAAAATGCGTAAAATCAATGAAATGGGACGAAGAAATTATGAAAAAAAAAAAATAAGAAAAACATCGTGAAACTATTCCTAAATAAAATATTGACCCCTAAAAGTAATGTATATCAAATTACAGTGACAGGCCCTAAAGGAAAAATATCTGCTATAGATTTAAATAATTCGAAATATATTTTGTATCTCGTGTTTTTGTACCACGTATTCCAGAAAATCAAGTGAGATGTATACATGTGCACGGTGTAGTACATCTAGTATACACGGAAAAATTGTGAAGAATTTTACTGATAGGGAGGCTATATTTGGTCGATAAATAATCCCTAAATTAAATGTATATTTTATGTCATTTTAAACTATAATATCTCAATTATTGTTGGTCATTTATGCTAAGCGTTCTTCAAATAGAGTACATAAGGCCCTGCAAGACAATCACTCTACTATCAGAGAGAATGTATGACTAATGAGAAATGCATCTTAAACGACTGATTGAGTGTTCGTGATTCCAATGAAAAGTACGGGATAGCGATATTTCAAAAAAGGATTTGAACAAAATCGTAGGACCGTGATAGATCGGATACTAACCATTTTTTAAAACCAGTGGACTGCTATTTCAAATGAAATCCTATATTCGTGGGGTTCAAAAAAGTTCTATGTCTAAGTCACATTTTTCAAGAGAGTGTTTTTAAAGTTAAATGTTTGATTTTTTTTATCAGTGCATCCTTTGGAGTTGAAAATAATATAAATAAATGCTAAAACGTCGTAATTTATTATAATTATTATTAGATATATGCAGAAAAGTCACACGGAGTTAATAATCAATCAAAAACCATAACGGTATTGAGTTAGAACAAAATAGTACTACCTACTACTTATTATAAAACTTTTATGTATTCACAAATAATTAATTGATGTACGATAGATCTTTTTTGTTCGTAATCGTGATCACAGACTATGATTTTGTGATATTCAATATTATTGAAGAGATACCAATAGACTATAATAATTATTGTGAAAACTATAAAAAATATTCTATTCTGGTTAACTCTATTGTATACCCGTACATTTAACCGTATCAGTGATATCGTGTTATATATACATAACTATTTTGTTCGAACAAAATTGTGTATTCTTTCACATAGAACTTTTTTGAATTGACTATAATCTTTAAAAACAAAATAAAGTTCTATCGACTCGTACAAAAACTAACAAATTTTGCACGTTTTTATTACATAGAACTATTTTGTTTTTCGTAGCTTTGTAAATATTGGTAGTACGACTACCGACTACCTGTGTACGAATCATTGAATAAGCTGTTTTTGAAAAATTCAGACATAGAATTTTTTTGTTCTCGTCCCACGTATAGTTATTTAACCTATTTGTGCGATTATCATGACCAGATCAGATTATACCGAGTATAAACACATATTATAATATAACTGAGGTTCTGTTTACCATATTATAATATTCGTGTCATGCGAAACTCGTAATAAATTATATACCTATTCTTCATGATATCATTGTGGTACACAATAATTAAGAATATAACCCAAATACGTCAAAATTATCCGGGAAACCACAATTTATTATCTCGAAAAGTGTCGTTTTTGGTACATATGCTTTGTGATTGATTCGTGAGTCGATTAGCTACATCAGATATTGTTTCGGTCATATCCAGATCATAGAGCCCAGGGTCATAAGACAAAAAGAGATTCATATACTTACCTACTTTCGCCATTATCCTGAATTTTGGTCCAGTTATCCCAAAATAAAATAAAAGTTAGTATATAATATATTATCTAGTATATTGGTATATTATAGGGGAAGTATAATAGATAATAATAATTAATGAGTATTCCTGCTAGTACAGGAATTACGTTTATATTATAAAATAAATCTTAACATACTAACCGTATTCATTATTATAGTGGTAGGTACATAGAATAATGTAAAATATAAAAAAATTTAATACTCAGATAATCGATAAGAAAAACAATTTAAAGAGCATGCGCACAATCATTTTTTTTTTTGGACAAAAGCTACTCATTTTAATTCCAACAGTCCGGCACGATATGCGTACTCCGATAACCATTTTAAAAACTTATATAGATTTTTCATTACTTACTCGAGAGAACGGCTCAGCCATATTTTTAATTTTCATATTTTTACTATAATTAAAATCATATAAAGTTTCCAGCATTTCCAGAATGTTAAACATAAATATGTAATTAAATAAAAGTGTTTTTTAAAAAGTGCTTCAATCATTCCTTTGTAAATGTTATGGAAAATTCGAATATTTTTTCAAAATTAAAACTAATATTCTCGTTGGGACGTTCTGATGGAAATTAGAATCGTCTATTTGAATTAAAATTATACATTTTTTCGTAGTTATAAGATAAATAGCTGACATGTGCACACTCGTACAAATAAATTATAATAAATTCCCTAAATAATACTCCTTAAAATCGTACGGTGTTTTTATTAGTGTTAAATGCTTAAATATAGAATTTGTAGTCACAATTACAATTTTACATTACGTATGTATTATAAAGTATAAAATTTATTATAATAAAGATAAGAAATTTATATTTATTTATAATATATTTTGTTTATAGTTTCTACCGAAAAAAAATTATATAAAACTGTTTTTAAATATGTATAAATAATATTTATACTTATGTTAATGAATTTGAATTTATTAACTTAAATAAAGTTTCTTATTATTACTCATACATTATATCTGATTATATTCAAAACGATATATATTTTGATTTTACCAAATTTAATGTAGGTATTCCATTTATTGTTCATGCTAAGAATATGAATATTATACTTTTTTTTTTGTAATGTATTTCTTTTCGAGTCGTTATTGTTAGGCATACTTTGTTGAGTTAAGAATATATATCTAAAAAGTTATACGTGGTTCGCTATTAATATTATTAGGTCTTCAAGTACTTTTTTTTTAATTTTCCTAAAATTCATCTATTTAAAATAAAATAAATCACTAAGACTAAGGCTAACAGTTGAAATTAATTATAAAATATAAGCATAATTATATGCATATTATACAGGTATGTGTCGTGAATCAGATATTTCTGTTGGACCATTTTGTATGTATATAATTTATATTTTTTGTTCTAAAACTCAAATATAAATTAATTTCAATATAGGTACAAAAATTATAAATTACATAATGTATAGTTATTATAGCTTAGTAACAAATACAGTGAACTACTTTATTATTACTCAGGTCACGAAATTTAATCGCTTACTCGTTTCATGAAAATTGCAGAAAAATGTTCTATCGTGAATTGATCGATTTCTCCACTGAAGTGTAACAAATATAATATATATATATATAATATATGATCTTATGTATATTTTGTTGTGTTCTATGTAGTCGTATTGTTTTGTTTGATTTTTTTTTTAACTATAGGGTACCTAATTCTTTATTTCGACATTATTCATAGAAACACAGCGTGACATATTGCCCAACGTTTTAATTTCATTCACTATATTAGTTCAAAATCTATCCATCGAATCAATGGTGATAAAAAATCAAAATGTCATGTATTTGTATACTTAGTATATAATATAACATTAAAAAAATAATAATAAAAATATGTAATTCAAAAAACGACTTTTCTATAAAAGTTTCAATACGATTAGGTAGTAATATTCTCGATTTCAGACTCCGAGCACAGCTTAACAATAATGTGTATTTACACTCTTTTTCATGTAATTATGTTCACTATTTTTTTTTTTGTGTAGATGGAGTAAAGTAAGAATTTCTGAGTAAAGAACTTTCTAATAGGTAGTAAGTTTATTAGAGTTGGTGTTTTAAATAGTTCATTTTTCAATTTACCTGGGTAGTTTTCTTATGCGTAAAGGAAAATCACTAAAAAATTATAGAAAATCGTTTTAAGTTGAAAATTTTTTCAAATCGAAATCACACAGTTAAAATTCCTAACAAAACTTTTTGACCATTTTTAAGTAAATTTCTTAACATTTTGAAATTTGATTTAGTTTTATTTTGAAATGTGCTATTCAAAATAATGTTATATACCTACAAATAATAGTGATTGTGAAAATTGTCATATTTTTTTATATTTTAATCTCGATATTTTTGGAATCTAAAATTGAAATTACGTTAAATACTTTAATATTAGGCGTTTAAAACTAAAAATAAAATAAAATAACAAGTTATATTATATTATAATAATTTAGAAATCATTGACACAATATAATTTTTAATACACTTCTATAACCACATTCAATTATTATGCTTAATGTAATGCAATGGAATTTGTAAAAATGTTGAATAACAAACTTTTTTATGAATTATAATTTTATATTTTGTGGGTTTTGCGAAAAAAAAAGTCCAACATTTTATGGTAGTTGAAAGCAATATATATTTAGAGCGATTGATTTAGACCTAAAAGCCGGAAAAATTTAGGACTACCTACTTATAGTTTTCCGAGTTCTTTACAAGAGAATGATGGAAACAGAATTTTTTTATTTTTACTAAAGAAGAGGATTTAATTTTTGGAAATCTACTATTTCTCAAGCCTTTGTCATATGAAAATAAAATACAATACGAACAAATTAATCCCAATACGTTCTCTGGCAAATAACCTACAGACTTCTGTCACATCCATATATATATCTGTCATATATTTTCAGAATTAAAATCTGAACATTGTAAGTAGGTACCTCTAATTTTGTCAGGCTTTAGGTCTAAACGATTAAAATAAAATATTGAAAAATATAAAACAAAATATAATATAATAATATAAAATATTAAAATAGTTTTCTTAATTTAATCACGATGAATTAAACATACGAGTGCGGACTTGAGGGCAACGCCTAAAATCCTTTGAAACTCAACCAGTATTACATTTTATTTTCGGAACCCAACTCGGTCGATATGCAGTCGATATCGTATATCGTCTATTATAATATTATAATTTCATTCGGAATGTAATCCCAGATATTTTAAACGTAATAATTTTAAAATTTAACATACAATTTTTATTTGAAATACAGTGATTATTGAAGGAGGATAATACCTATGTCATAATTATAATATAATGTCAAGCATTAACACTAAATAAATAACTAATTATTACGTTTATATAAAATATATAAGTGTTAACTAATGTATAAATATATAATTAGGTATGTAATATATGTATACTTTTAGGTATATACATATAAGTATATAAGATATATATACATATTTATACATATAATATGATATCTATAAAACCGAATGTGTTCAAACTCTGCAGTGGACTTCCTCGGTCGGATATTTAAAATAATAATTCACTATTAATTCTAAATATTTATCTATATATTATAGGGAGGTCAGTAGGACAACCAATAAATAGGAAAATCAATAAAAAACCAAGTGGTGGGAGGAATTTAGTATGTTATATATCAATGGTATCCCGAGGGCTTTACTACCAAAACTAAATGTGTATGACAGTCCCAAAAGTTAATTCTCCCCCTCTGACTTGCCTCTAATAATGTTTTTTAATTATTTAGAATTAGTAGCGAATTAAATATCCGACCGAGGAAGTCCACTGAGTTTGATCACATCCAGGTTATATATTTTACAGTTTTATTTTAGCGTTAAAGCTTGACATCATGTTATTATAATTTTATTTCTTTTCCCTAAGTAAGACTATAAATAAATATAATAATACATAAATATATACCGCGGGTGATTTGTATCTCCCGGTGTGAATTTACTAGGGGTGGGGTGGGGGGTATTAATCAGCCGTTACACCGGGACATTATCTATAGCTTCGCGGCGAGTTAAAACAACATACAGCATCTGTGTATCATGCGTAACCTTAACCACGCGCATTATCTAAAACTATTCGTTAAACTGTTTTACTTTTGTCGGATTGTAAATTTTATGTTAACGTGAATTACAAAAAAGGGGTCTTCGATTGTTAACAATTACCGTGTTGGTTATACTGGGACTCTACACTATCACTACGGGCCAAAGATTCGTGTTTACTGGGTCATGTCTGATTGCACCTCGATTGTCTATAGACGGTTTCCAAATGCCACTTTTGAATTATTTTAATTGGCATTTTCCCCACTCTAATAATTTTGCAAAATTATATTTACAGACATTCGTTTCAGTATAATAGGGCAATAGGGCACCCATAATTAGTGCCATTATTAATGTCTGAATTAATGTGTCTGAAAAAGTGAACCGAAAATATGGAACAACTTTAAATAATCCGGTTCGAATAGTAATTTATATCAATATAAGAGTTATTGATTCATTGTTAATTATTTGAACACAGACATAATATTATTCGCAATTGGTAATATTTGGCACGTATCGGTTGGATGGAATCGATAAACCTTGAATCGACATTATTTAAATACCTACTATAACTTTAGAATCGATAAAACTGGAAACGACAATTTTGAAACCTATACATCTCGACTACAGATTGAAATACGGATTTTTTGAGGGGCGGGAGGCTGTATAGAGAGTATCAGTATAGAAATATAAAATATAATAGAAATTTAGTTCCCTGCGAGTTATCACCGTCAAGTTTTAAGTTTATGATTTCTAACGAATTTCGATTCCAAGACGATACATTTATCTGGACAAATACAATGTTTACTGGGTACGTAAAGAACCTGCCATGAATTTTTCATAAGATTGTAACTTTTTCTTTTCAAACATTTTCTTTAGTTTTGAAATAAACCTCGCGATATATATTAAAGTTTTCTCGGCTTCGCGAAAATTGGCTTTATAAATTTATTAATTTTCGATCCTTAGATTGGCTGTTATTAATTTAATGAAAATTGTTCTCCAATTTTACCTTTATACATGTTGGTTGTAAGTTTATCAGATTATCAGAAACTGGAGGGAGGCCGTGTGCGCGTGCCTCCTTTTTAAGGGGTAAGGGTTATGTACATGCGGTACACGTACGTATATATCCACTTAGTACTTTCATGAACGCGATATTAACTCAGCATATACCAAAATTAATTTTCGACGTCTTTGTTCTGAACTTATCGATGGTTTTGATAATTAAATTTCATAGAACTAAATTTGTTACAGTAAAATAAAACATGGGTATCGGATATATGCCACACATATATGTAGCTAAATTTTGAAATATTGAAAGATTTAATAATATTTTGTTATTATGAACATAATATTATATTGTCTTGTCGCTTATGTTGTTTTCAACGTGCTGCTAGAATCAGCAACATAATGGATAAGAATAAGTTTCATGTTGAACGTAAAGTACACAAACGGAAAATAGTTATATGTTAATGAATATTAAAAAAAATATCTATTATAAAATCAAAATAAGATAACATTTTGAAGATAATCGTATATTTGTTTTTAACATGTTTAGAATTTAACTTGCACAAAATAGAAGTTATTGAAAGCTACATAGGTACATTATTATACAATAAGTTATTAGTTAGGCATTTGAGATAAATTACAAAATGTTGTATTAAATTCTAAATATGTTTATTTAATTTTTGGTATTTTTCACTTACACTATACCGAGATAAAATCGTATCACGTCGGTATATTTTTACTCTACAATTTCAGAGATATAATAATTTTAAATGTTATGGTGATGGCGATGAATATTTAACACAAAATTTCTTTTGATGAACTAATAAACTATACAAATAAACTAGGAATATTGATCCTTATGATCAATTTTATTAAAACTTAAAGCAAAGTATATGAACGATTCATATTACTCGAAGTTTATAATTTGACTATAACAATCAATATTAATATTGGTGTTTATATAAGTAATTCAAATAATTACAAATATTCAACAATTCGTCTTTTTTATTTAAGTTTATACTTATATTAATCAAACATAATACACTTTTAATGTATTCGTATTTATTATATATTTTCTTTTTGTTTTATCATGTTTCTTCGTGAAATAAAAGTTATATTATCTCATAACTTATCATTCAAGAGCGTTCAAGGAGTGCGCGTTAGAATATATTCGTAGTTAGTATAGTACCTAGTATAAATTCGATAAAAGTAGTGAACTCCAAGGTTAACATTATTCTGAAAATCCGATCGATAGTTAATATATACTATTGATAATACATTTTAAGATATTTTGATTAGTGACACCTGTAAACTTGAAATATTTTCATCCTTCAATTGTAGTATAAATTATTATTTAGCCATTTTATTATAATATTGTATTACACGTTTTTTGTAATTTGTACCTACTCGTTTAAAAACGAAGCAAGATAAATATACATAAAAATGATTTGTTATCTACATTACGTATGACAAGCATTACTATCAGTAAAGTTAATATAATCTAAATCACCTTTCTTTGGGTAACAAGAGTTAACTTGGTGTAGTGAACCACATGACGTTCCAGCACAGTTAACTGAGTGAACTAATAGAGTCAGACACGCGGTTGTAGTTATTTTAGTTAACACGAGTCTAGTTTTCGAACGCACCCCAGTATGGCTTGACGTCCTGTCCATTCTCCCTATTATCTACGAATTTATAATATGATGTCTTATCACGGTGGCGTATTTACGGAGGATATATCTCCCTCCATGAAAAAAAAAATGGCAATAAAGGAATATACGCTGTCATACGTTTCTAAATAAAAAAAAAAAAAAAAAAACCGTGTGCATTGCCATTTCGACGCACCTGAACGTGTACATTTTCTCGTCCGAAACGAGTGAACAACTGCGTTATCTCAGAACCACAATGATGGAATTCCGTAACCGGTGGTTATTAGGGGGGGGGGCGGATTCAATGGACACTGACAGTGTTACAGAACACTATATGAATTCGGGTTGACGGTATATAATATACCTATTATGTATAATCGACGGATTCGCCGCAAAGGAAAACGGAAAATCACGATAAATTACTATTATATAGGTTATAATAAATCGGCATTTTTTCTGTTCAAATGTTTCACATTTTTTTTTTTTTTTTTTTTTTAGTTTTCGCGTTATTCGATGTCTCCGCCCCACCGCCGGTGCGACTGTCGCCCCGTACCGCTCGTCGTTTTCACGATTCGAAAACAAAATATGATTGTCACGTCGTAATGATAATGATATAATAATAATAATAATAATAATAATAATAATAATAATGGAAAAAAAAAAAAAAAACGTCTTTTTATCGAACGTCGTCCACGAACAATCCGATAACGCATTCTATCTCCCCGTGCCATTATAATAATGTTAGACATTATAAAATACACGACACCGCGTGCATCGAACACTACGTAACACGCGTATTGCGCGCGCGAATATTCGCGTACGTTACGCGTTGCACATTATTGTCTCGTCCCGTTCCGGTGTAAATCGATTACGGTAATCCGCCGTATAGGCCGGTGGTGCCCAACACCGTCCGGCGTATTGTTCCGACTCGGAGCTGTGAAAACGGCGAGTGGAAATCCGTACATATATTGAGAGATATTTAACAATGTCAGAAGACGTAACCAGTCGGAATATACTTGTCCAGCCTATGACGCACGTACGGTACGCGCTGCGGTATGATTTTTTTCTTTTTTTTTTTTTTTTTTTTCATATATATATATTCGACGAAGATTATGTCATTGTCGGGGAACGGTGGCACGAGAAAAAAAAATCACGTAAAAAATCACGAAAATTGCACATAGGCGGGTGAAAAATGGAGGGAAAACAAGCCGATACATAATTAACGGTGCCGGGCCAGTGTCCGTCACAGACCACGCGACCGTTAAACCGGGAAAACCGACGTAAGGAGACGTTAATAACAATAATAATAACAATAGTTATTACCTATTATAATAATAATAATAATAATAATAATAATAATAATAATAAAATTAACGTTATAAAGTGCCCGGTCGAACGCTAATATTGTATTATCCTGCGGACAGGCTACAGGATCGATACTCATATTTTGTATCGACCGCGATCGGGCCCCGTTCGACGTCTGCTCCGCGTGTGACGTCCGTCGGATATACAGCGTCCCGGAAGAATCGTCAACGAATCGCGACCGCAACCATCAACGATGAACGCCCCGAACCACGTGAGTAACGACGATCCGCGTTACGCGCGGTAATTTATTACAATAATAATAATAATAATAATAATAATAATTAGGGCCCCGGTGTTGACGACTTTTGCATATTTTTTTTTTTTTTTTTTTTTTTTGGAACGTCTTAGACGATATGTTCTCCTATTTAAAAATACCGTTGAATAACATATACGAATCTAAATAACTAATTTTTATTTTGCATTTTAAGGGCATTTTAATGTCGTTTTTTTTTTTCTAACTATTTTTCAATAATCATTTGAGAAAAACTGCAAATAAAAAATATAAAATACGTCATATAAATAATATAATACATACCTATACCTAATATTATAATATAATTATTATTTCTTATTCAACTCTAGATTATTTTCATTATATTATCATTTCAAAATACACAGATTGTCACCGTTATCGGATGGTCATAAATTTTAATTTTCTAGATTAAAACCTGCAGTATTCAAATGCGTGGAAATTCAAATTTAAATCAAATTATTCATTCCAATCATAAATCTAAAATCGTAATTTATAATATTTTTTATTATATATTTTTATTTTCTATCATAAAACCAATTTTCAAATTCAAACTTCAATATATGTATTTTAGTTATTTTATATGCATGTATGTTAATTATAGTAACTAAAAAATTAATAATTCAAATAATTTTAAAGGGTTTTTTTATGTTTTCAGTTTATAAATAAAATTTTTTGAGGGTAATTTTGTATGTTTTTAGGGCATTTTTTTACGTTTTTTAGGTCATAAATACAAACGGTTTGGGATATTTATATAGGTTTTTTAAGGCATTAACATCGGGTCCCTAATAATAATAATAATAATAATAATAATAATAATATATTATTCTTATATTGTAAAATATAAATACAAACACAGGAAAACGAGATTTTTGGATTTTGGAGCGGAAAGGAAAAACGTCTTTCAATGCCTATCATATATTGGAAAAAAAAAACAAAAAAATACAGTACTTAATAGATTACTCGAACTCCAAATCTATAGTACATAAAAATAAAAATTAGAATATTTTAATTTTGTTTATTTTTCGTTTTTTCTTTTGGTTTTTTTCTTTTATGTCAATATTTCACAAAGGCGTTAAAAACGTTGTCTGTTGAATTATTAAAGAAAATACGTATCATTAGATGTGTACGTTGTTACATAAATATCTTTTGTGGAGAATATTTATAAATATTTTTGGTTAAATATTTTATCAACAAAATCGACACCCAGAATATCGAAAACTGAAAGAATAAAATGAAAAATATTATATTGCTTGTTTTTTTTTTTTTTTTAAAGTTCGAGAGCAGATTATTTAAATATTTCAATTGATCTATAAAACAACCATCTCTTAGCATTTTTAATTTTACCGGCAAAAAAATTAACGGAAGTACAAAGAGCTTCTAGTCCTATTTCACTTAAAACACAGATCACAGAGATAAAGAAAAGATATAATTTTGTTATTAATGTTCTTACTTGAACTTTAATAACAATGACTAATACAATTATCACTCAATGAATTTTAAAAAAATGGCCTTTTTGTATAATAATTTTCTTTATTAATTTGATCAAAAGTACTCGCAAAAGTGAAAATAATGTTTAAATAATTATATTGTATGTGTATAAATTGAATAATAGTATAACCAGAACAATAATAAGCTGGGATTTTTATTTTTTAAAAGTCCAACGTAAGTTGAGAATGTGTTTTTTATGATACTAAATATTTTAATGTGATATTTTTAATTTACATTTTTTGACGTCCTATTTGACGTTTTTAGAGTACGACCGTCCTCCTCCCCAGTGTTATTTTATCTGCAATAATCACATGTTTCATTAGTAAACATGGAAATTAATTATTATAAATTATTTTAATATTATATGAGCATAATGAAGAAGCTATCCAAATAAAGATAACAATAACTAATTGTATCTGGAAAATGATAACCCGATTTTTAATCATATTTTTGAATAACGTATTTATTTATATTGTATGTATATAATATTGCAAGTAAGTTATATGCATTACCTTTTAATATGCAAATTATACATGATTTTAAATGGTCGAGAAACTTTATTTTTTTTACTTTTATGGAAAATTTTATTTAAACATTATTTTGACTTAACAATTAATACACATTAAACTATTTTAATCATTATGTTATAACTCACATTGCAAATCAATCATCCACCCGGACACATTAGTATATTTCTGTACATTTTGAACAGGAAAGTCAGACTGAACAGTACAACCTAACATTCTTTTTCGTTTTCCTTCACATTTATATAAAACTAAGGGTGAAACTCTTGATTGCTAGCCGTAAACATGACGTAATTCCGTCTATACGGAACTGTTACTATATTTGTGTTTCTTTGATTCCTTTTACTACTACAATCAGTCTTACCATTAATGTTTATAAACTAAAAACAATATGAAATAAATGGATCACTCAATAAATGTACGAGACTCCTCAATTATAATTATTTTAAAAAAATTCAACTTTATTTAATAAAATATTTCCATTATTGTTCTTAGTTGAGCCAAAATGCGTTTATACTGTACCAAATAATATAGTACATTTGTTAAGATGGGTTAAAATAATTTTATATAGTTCACATAACATCAAATAAGTATAATGTATGTTTATTAGGGTGGTCCTTATTTTTGAACTTCAAAATTTTTTAGCCAGGTCCCCCCAGATTTTTGAAACAGTATGTGAATATAATTTGAGGGAAATTAAAACTTGATTACTCAACCCCTTCTAGTGTCGCATTAGGGTTGAATTTCGGACTATCAAGGGTGGTTTTGAGTATTTTATAAATATCTCGAAAACAATCATAGATACATGAAAAACTTATAGGCCAAAAGTATAGAACTAATTATTTTATATAAAATAAAATTATTGCTTTTTGTAATAAGTTTATTAATTTGTCTCAAAGTTCAAAAGTTCGTCTTTTTTTATACAAATTACATATATAAATTTTCAGTTTTTTTTAGTTTTACTTACACAATTCACAAACCATAATTTTTTTTTTCAAGGTATATAAAATAAAAAATCACTAACATAAAATTATCAACAAATAATATTCTGACAATGTTTGAGCTTATGTTAGTATTTAGACTGAAAATAACAACTTAGTATCGAAAGTTTTAATTTTTGTGTAATACCTATGTAGGTAATTTATAATAATATTAATAGTTAGATTTGATAGATTTTTTTTAATGTTTCTCTATCGTGTTTTGGATATTTCTTCCGATAGTCTTGAACAGTCTACAAAAAATAATTGTTCACAATTGGTTATTAAAAAAATAAATAAATAACAATATTCATAAGATGTATATTAAAAATACCTGGAGTAAAAATTGTTTTTGATCTTCGTTTTTAGTCATTTTGTCATTATATTCTTCCATTAAGTGGACATCTCTTTCAGCTATATCATTGACCACTTTAAAGATTCAATTATTTTTTTTCCAGATATGTAGTGATTATTATTATCTCTAAAATAGGATCCAGTTGTAAAAAATCAAAACAAATTCCAAACCTTGTGAACATTTTCCCTGATTTCTTACTTATTAAACTATTTGGAAGATCTTTAATGAGAAAATGAGGTACATCTTCTAATTTAATAAATATATATATATATTTTTTTCAGTTTCATCCTCATCATTTATTTGTAAAATTCATTCGGCCATTTTACGTTTAATTTTATTACTCCCACGATTAACAAATAAATAAAACAACACGCATTCATCACTTAGATACCATATCAATAAATTTTTTGGTTGCAGATCTGAAATTTTTTTATTGACATTTTTATAATTTTCGAGCTTTTTTAGAAATATTATATCGTTTAAGTGAGCTTTAATTGCGTTTGGCCATGAAAACCAGGCTGGGACCTAATACTTCACCATAAAACAATAAATATCTTTAAGTGCTTGTTCTTCTTTATGATTTATTTTAAATTGATATTTAAACATAAATATTTTTAAGCAATATATATAGCTTTAGCTATCTATCTAGCTAAATAATATGCTCCTAGTTGCCTAAATGTCATTCCTCGAGGAAGAACTCCTCCCAAAAATATAATTATTAATTCTTAAAACTCTCTATAATCGTCCCTAGATAATTTGTCAATAATTATATTTTTTATGTATACTATAATATTATCTGCCTTGTATTTTAAAGTATTGTAGATGTATAAATCACAAATCGAAGAAGAAAATTAGTATTTGTCAATATTGTTCCAATCTTTGTGAAACCTTTTCAACAATAAAATTTCTGGTCCAGTCTTTAATGTTAATTTTGTTTCTAAGAAAACAGATTGTAATACTAGCTCATAAATATGATGTCTGCAAGCTAAAAATAAAGTTTCACGATTTATACTTTGTTCTAAAAAAATACAAGCTTCATTTAATTGACCGGTATTATAGAGGCTGTGGTATCAAAAACAAATGCCTGCACGTTATCCAATAATGCCCATTTTTGTAAAGTATCGAAAACCGCTGAGGATATTTCAAAACCTGTACCCGTGGAAAGTAGGGGAACCCCAGAAGTTTTTCATTGTTCTTAACTGTTATAATAATGGGTAATCGATCAGTTTTATTTTTTTATTTTTTATTCGATATTTAGTTGTTATTTTTGTAAACTTAATATAATAACTATACTTTTATAGTGTTTATAAATCTAAGTAGAATTAAAATTTCATATATTCAAAGTATAATCTGTCAATTTTTTTTAATAAAACTAAAAGAACTAAAATGTAGAATATTATTTTAATTTGCGTATAACACAAAAATTAAAACTTTCGATACTAAGTTGTTATTTTCAGTAAAAATGTTAAAATAAGCTCAAACATTGTCAGAATATTATTTGTTGATGTTAGTCATTTTATATTTTATATACTTTAAAAAAAAAATGTAAATTGTAAATTGTGTAAGTAAAACTAAAAAAAACTCGAAAAAAAATACGTACTTTTGAACTTTGAGACAAATTAATGAACTTATTACAAAAAACAATAAATTTATTTTATATAAAGTAATTAGTTCTACACTTTTGGCCTATAAGTTTTTCAAGTATTTATGATTGTTTGCGAGATATTTATAAAATACTCAAAACCACCCTTGATAGTCCGAAATTCAACCCTAATGCAACACTAGAAGGGGTTGAGTAATCAAGTTCAAATTTCACTAAAATTATATTCATATACCATTTAACAATTAATCTGGGGGAACCTGGCTATAAATTTAATTACTTTTTTTTTTAATCTGTAAATAAGGACCACACTAATGTTTGTATGTAGAGTGCCATTTTAATTATGTTTTTTTATTATCAAATATATAATAATATATAATTCACGTATTCCTTATCTTGAACCTACTTATTATGTATTTATTTATTTTTTTCAATCGCCACCTGGCGGTAATTCATCAAGTAAAAGAAAATAAAACAATTATCTAGTAAAGATCAAATATAGATATTTTATACATATAATATGTTATGCATTTTATCTATGTAGGTATACCTTTTAGATTTTTAGTGCATTAATATCCCAGAGCACTGTTTATAACATATATTTTGTCATTTTTATTTCTTATAAACAAATATATAGAATACAATAAATTAGGTACACCATAGATATTATATCACAAAAATTCTCGAATTTTAAAATAATAAAAAATTCATATTTACTTACCTACTATATAGTATAGTAATTAGTAATTACTAATTAGCTAATATATATATATATATATTATATGCCTATTGTTATTGCATTATTGCATTTTTTCCAAATTTCATTTTAAAAATAATCAAAAACTCGATTTTGTATTTAAATTTAAAGAGAGTTTTAAAATTAACTTTTGGACGTTTTTTTCGTATAATGTGAGCCGGTATTAAAACTGAACCACTTAAAAAACGGTTTGGTTATCGAAAAAAGCCTTCGTAGCTCAATTATAAAAATATAATTAAGAATATGCATAGAAAAATAAAGTGGAATTTCGGACGTTCGGTTTGGCAGTTATTATGCCTACCACCTCGAAAAACAGCATTTCAAGAAAAAACCCATTTAAATTATTAAAAAGTTTCGGCTAAAAGGTCTCCTGTAACCACACGCGAGGATGATCGCGATGTGCGTGTGGTCCGACGACCGCAGGAACGAATGTCGGCAAGTCGTGCGTGCGATTTTGGATCGACCAGACTGTATTCATTCAAATAGGTATACGTTTGTTAATATATTTTGGATACTGGATTCGTTATAGGCTTAAAATGTTTTTGAAAAGATTTACCTATCAAAATATGTAAGAAAAAAAAATGATTTTTCCAACACCGAAAAACCTTGAGAAACCAAACCAATATGACCCAATAAATATTTACCAACTCAAAATTTAATTTTTAATTTTAAATAAACTATATTATATATTAATGTATTAAAATTCGTAAATTTTAATAAAATTTTCTCCAAAATATATGATTTATTGTAAAAATTTTGTAATTATCCATCGGGAAGTTACGGTGCTAAACCGGTCTAAGGTTAAAATGCCCTTGACTGGACTACTTGTCAAAAAGCGTTTTCATCAATTTTTTAATTAATTTTGTATACAATTTAAATTACTTGGAAGCTATAAATTAACGGTTAACGATTATCGCAGATGGTCATACATAAAATAGTTATAAATTAGCTACAGTTATTAACATTTTACTCGATTACAGGGGAAGTGGAACATTTGATAACGGCGTCAAGCCCAGTGGTGCACACAAAGGGGTACAGGGGTGTCAGTTGACACCCCTCTAAAAATGGGTGGTAGAATAATATTACTTCAATATTTTGTTTATAAACTAGGAAATAAACTATTGCTAATTTTATTTAAGTAATAAAATGTATTACAAAAATTGTTTGGGTATATTTAATAGGTGGTAGGTAGTAGGTATGTAGAAAAAGTGTGTTGACACCCCTTGTAGAAAGAAAATGAGTGTGCGCCACTGGTCAAACCTGCAACTTATTTATTTTTCGGATTAATTTTGTAAATCAGTGTTAACCTTTCCGTCACGATACATATAAATGCAGTTGTTATTCTAAATTTTTGACTTTTTGTATTATGATTTACTTTTATGTTATTTTTAGAAAATGTTAAAAAAAAAAATTACTATAAAATGTGATGATATTTGAAAGCTTTACCATGTATACTGCGTCAATTTTATCATCCGAATTCACTAATGAATACAGAATATACCTAACAGGAAATAAACGTACAATATACTATTATTACATTGTTGAAAAGAATGATTTAAAAAAATAAACATCATTTTCTTTTAATACTGTTACAGAACATAAAAATAATATGATATTTCAGTAGGGTAATAATTTTATGGTTTGTCCTATTTTGATATTTTATTCAGTAAACAGAAATTATTTATTTTCAATTTTAATTATGATGATGTGTGTACGTATTAAAACTAAATTACAAAAATAAACATCAAAAAAATACTGTTTTTTTTTTTTTTTTTTTGACGATCTTTGAGTAATGTATTATTTATTATATAATTTATATAACTTTTTATTATATAATATAAGATTTTATGTCATTGAAATTATATACTCGTATTATTGAGATTGAAAATATTTATACGACAATCATCAAACATATTTTGGATAACACTAAGATGTAAAGTGAAATTTTGTTATTTTATACAGATAAAGTTGTATTTGCATTATATTATGTTTATCTAGAAATATATATCTAAAAATATTTAGTTATCTGTGATCAATACGGTTTTTTTCTTGTGGATATTGGGTAACATAAAACAAAAACAACTGGGTCAGAAATAAACTATTGAAACCGATCGGTGTACTATAGAGACTATAATTATTTCATTTTTTTTAAATTTTTTTTTTAAGACCCGGAACGGCGCCGCCAAAACTTTAAAATATTATGTAATTTTATAAAACCGAAACCGAATAAACGCTGAATATTGTTGAATTTTTATTTATACACACGTATAATAATTTTAAAAGATTTTCGTAAGATTTTCGACTTCTATCCAATATAAACACAGTATAATGGTTATCTGAAAATTTACTTCGTAGACGTTCAGAGTGTTGTTGGTGTTCTCCGTCTGGACACAGATGGCGGTACGGTGCCAGTATTACAGCGAGCAGATCGAGGATGGCCGTCACGGTCACAACCAAGAGCATCATGAAGATCATTACGTGAGTACATTGCCTATAAACGTTAAACATAATAGAGCGGTATCATTATTAGTGATGGGAAGAAAAATAAATATCAACAGTAACGGTAATAATCGCAGCTGGGCGAAATCGCCGGAAATTTCTCATTTTATTTACAAATTGGATTTCGAATATCACAAATTCCACAAAAATATTTACTTTATTTTGTCAGTAAATGCGTATTTACCAAAATACAGAACAATACAAAATATATAGGTAAGCCATTATCAATAAGACTCGATTGTAAAAAAATATCGCCAATAAAACAAATAACAAATAAATACTAATATCTTCATTTTATACATTCGATATTATGCATCTGCACGGTTCACAGTTATAATCGTGCTATAAATATTATTGGGACGAATTCAAAATCCCGACAATGAAAATCCCGACATGTCGAAATCCCGATAATTCGGCACAGAATATTTGTTGTGCTCGTGTATAAAAATAAGAATAACCGTGAAAATCAGTTAATAGGATGCCACACACCCAATTTCAAAGAGTTCTGTATAGGCAACTTTTAAGAAATTTTAGAAAAAATAAAAATCTTAGAGATTAAAAATATTTACATATACATACATATTTTAAAAATAGTTTAGTGTAAGTACAATCACGATAATATTTGATTTCAATTGAACTAAAAGCTAAATACAATTATGGATCTTTGGAATATAAAGATTTTAAATTTGGATACAGATTTGGCCTATCTTCTAAGGATTTTGTAACATTAATATTTATAAATTACCATTTTTTAATTATATATAACATGAGAATATTTTATTTTTTATATCACCTTGATCGATCCTTAATAAATAAATCGATAAATTCAAGAATTTTTTCACAATTAAAATGGGACTTTTCGGAGTCTCATAATTTTGTCTATCCATTTGGACAATTTCTACGTTGGTGTTGTAGCATTTTGTTATTATTCTAAAAATCTAACTTTAATAAATTACCTTACATTTATGTTTTATTGATATTTTTGAATTTTAATATACAAGACGGATTAAAAATATCCAGTGCCTTATTATCGGAATAATAGACCTGTCGAGATTTCAAAATGTCAGGATTATGATTTGTCGGGATATCGACATGTCGAGATATCGACCTGTCGGAATTTAGATTGTCGGGATTTCAATTGTTGGGATTTTCATTTGTCGGGATTTCAATTGTTGGGATTTCGTACCGGACTCATATTATTAACTACCATTTTTGCGGTAAATAGAAAATAAATATATAGACTTTTAAGCATTTGCCTAAAAATTGTATCATTATATTGCTTTTCAAACGTATAAAATACTTGCAAAATGCTTTTTGAATTTTGTAATCATTATGTTTGAAATTATTCCCAGCATTTCATTGTTCATTCACTCAGTGGCCATCAAATAACAATTTTTTTTCAAATCTTTCCAACATTTTTGTCGCAAGTACGTTTATTGGACGTTGAGTATAGAAGTATAAGACATTTTCTAAAAACGTCACTAATTTCACGATATTAATATGTTCTATTAATAGAGAAATGTTGTTTACTATAGGTAAAATAACTCATGCAGATATAAGGTTTGTTAAATACGTTGTTGGGAACGTCTGACGATATGTTGGAGCATAGTTTATTTTATATACATTTTGGAAAGTGCACCACCAACTAAATCCCAGATAAAAAGTCCGGTGACTAAAAGTCCGATTTAAAAATAGTTGGACAAAAAACCCGGACAAAAAGTCCAAATTATATATTTTTTATTATTATTTTAAAAATTTAATTTAAATTTATTGTAATTGTTTTATTTTATTTTAATTTTACTTATATAATAAAAAAATGTATTGTACTTATAGTTAATTTTTTATTGATTTTTTAAATTTATATCTTAATGTTTTTATTCAATTTATTTTTAATTTTTCATTTATTTTGGGGTGATATTAATATGTAACCCGATTTTTATCGTTTAAATGTCTTAATTTTTTAATTTAATTAAAAACTTTTTTTCCCATATATTTTGATACGTACCTAATACTTACCGTAAACTGGGATAACATATTGGCCAAATTTTCGTATTTTTTTTTAAATATTAGTCTAATTATTAACTAAACTTTTTTATAAAATTGTACATGATAGTTTTTTCTACTAAAATATGAAAGTATTAATGGTAAGTAAAAGGAAATTAGTATTTCTTGTATCTATTTATTAAAATAAAACAAATATAATTTTTACTATGAATTCGATGTGTTAATATTATATATATAGTTAAAAATTCTGTCCGAACTTTTTGTCCTCGGACATTTAGTCCCCGGACTTTTTGACCGACTACCCCGCCAACAGCCAAATCTTTTTTAAAATTAAAAAAAAATATTCAACAATGTGCATATTCCGGTGTATGTTAGTTATCTCTATATATCGAGTGAATTTAAAATGCATTTGAACAAACGTGATCGATTTTATTTGTTCATTCAACATTCATTTTAAACTTGATATTGAAGACTATTTTAAATTGTAATCAATGTTAATATAGTGTTCTTCATTGGAAATCTCTAATTTCATAATAAAATGTATCAATATTAATAAATAATATAACTGGGCATAAGATGTTATAGAAATTAAACATAGGTGTGCATAAAGTTATTATTGCAAAAGTAGATTATATTAGATATTATTATATTCGAGAATATGGATAAACCTAATTTAGTGTTGATTATACTGTACAAACTATATTTTATATTGAATTTATTATAAAATCACTGCTATAAATAACCCCTAGAAGCGTACCGCTCATAATTTAAAAAACAAATATATAAATAAATTAACGAACAAATTAATTTTTTAATAGAACTTAAACATAAACACGTTCCCATTTTCACTGAACGTTTTAAACACTGGTCACATTATAAGATGTTAGACGGTTGGACGTTGGTCAGTAACTTTCAAAAGAAATATAGTCAATAGTGTGCATTTAGCGGTGTTGTTGAAAAATTACTTATAACTTTATAACTTATTAATTAACATACAAAAATGTTTTTAAATGTTCCAACGATTTTCAATAAATAGCCAACAGTGTCGTTGAAAAAATTTGAAGACTATGCGTCACGTGTTGGCTGCTAAGTTCATATTGGTTTCAGTTTTTAGCGATAACGTAATGTAAACGTAACGTAGCGTAAAATCACGGGGTTAAAGTATATTATTAATACAAATTTCGCAACCAAGAGGTGTATTCAAAACTTGTATACGATAGTAAAAACAGCATATAAAATACCAATATAATTAAATTCGTAATTTATTCATTTCACATTTACATAGCTAATCCAGGGACGATACTAATGGCGGGTGGGGTGAGAAAGTGGTCGGGAAAACAGAAAGTTCATTTAAAATCATTTTATTTTGAAAATTTGAAAAAACACTCCCCGCTCCAGAAATATGCCATGGGCTCGTCCCTGAGCTAATCAAAAATAGGAATCTCGTGCTTTTTCATCATCACACAACGAATCTTGATAGCGTATGCAGTCTTATTTAGGGTTTCACACGTGGATGATTTTTTTTTCGATGGGTTCGCAGGTCCCACCGCTATATAAGTTCGGCTATTGGGTGCACGACCCCAAAACGAATGACGTCAAGAACCACTGGGAGCACAGGGACGGGGACGTGGTGCACGGCTCGTACTCGCTGATGCAACCGGACGGACACGTTCGCACAGTCGACTACACGGTGGACAAGCACAGCGGGTTCAACGCCCACGTCAAGTACGTGTACGAGGGTCACGGTGGCGGCGGCGGCGGCGCTGAAGGATATAACCGTGGCGGCGGCGGAGGCGGAGGCGGCGGTTTCGGAAGCGACTTCAGCAATCATCTGGAGGACGTGTCGGCGACGGGACGGTCGCAGATCGGCAACGGGGACCGTCCGAAACCGTTGAACCAGTTCTACAAAAAAGTGCGACCGGAAAAACCGGGCGGACAACCGGGCCAGTACAGGAGACCGCACCACCTGGACAACCGGCCGAAACCGGTTGCCGGCAAGCAACAGCGGCTGGAATACGCGACCGAACACTACACCAAGCCCGGCGGCCATTTCGATCAGCTCCCGAAATTCCCGTCCGGTTCGGGCAACCCGTTCGGATACCCGGGAGACGACCTGGGCGCCGCCGACCAACCGTCGTCCGACCGTTTCGCGCGCAAGTACTCGGCGCCGGCGTCCCCGGACAGATCGTCCCGGTTCACGGTCATCAAACACCAGCCGGCGGAACGCGGTCCGGCCCGCCGCCGGCCCGACGTCGCGCCCGCCGCCTCCACGGAACACCGGCAACCGTCCGGGCAAGAGCCCGCACCGGAGCAGCTACAGTCAGCGTCCCGGGTCCAGCGGTCGCGCGACGACCGGGCGGAACGGGACGAGTCGACCGACGACGCGGGCCAGCCGCAGCCGGACGAGCGCCGTTCGTCCGCCGAGATGCAAAAACGACGGTTCGGGGAATACGGCTCCGACGAGCCGCCGTACCCGTTCGAAATTCCCGAAAAGCGGTCGTCGGTCGCCGGCAAATACCAGAAGAGACAGTCGTCCCAAAGGCCGGCAGCGACCGTCTGGCCGTACGCCCCCGCCGGTCGGTCCGGTTCGGTGGCGGCCAAGGGTGACAATAACGAACGACCGGACGCCGAATTCCATTAGAGCCCACTCCGCCGCTTTGGTCTGTACATTAAAAATCCTCAACAAACTGGTTTTCAGCTCTTCACTTCTTCCCGTCCACTGTTCTTTGTCCCGGCCTTTTTTTTATTATAATAAGTCATAATGGACCGGAATATATCGGATGTGACGTGCGTAGGATCGAACATCCAAATGATTTTACTCCTCCATTCCTTCACTATCACGAACATAATTTAGTGTTCCTACACAGAATGCCAGAAAACAAGTCGGCCGTTTTCTCAATAGTGTACATTCGGATTGCCTCCCGAATCCAAGTAGTAGACCTTTTGTCACTCGAATTTCCTCCCAGATTTTTGGCAGGTAATTCGAGTGTGTCAAAAAGATATACTGGAATTGCCTCCCGTATCATAACAACCGATTGACCAATGTATCCCATTATTTTATTAATATCGATATATTTTTAAACAAAATAACAATACAGTTTGCGGTAGTTTTACAAAACGTTGAGTTAATCACCACAATATCACCAAAAGTCAATCTTGTCATGACAAAACTGTTCTATGTTACTCATTATATTATTATTATCAGTGTCCGCGGTCTGGTCACAAAATATACAGAAGGGAATCTTGATAAAAATTACATGGGTTCTTATGGCCGCCCAAAAAAAGGTCGGCCACACTATAAATGCATCAGGAATACAAGAAATGTAATACCTATTTCCTTGTTTTTAAACATTTTTGGTCACACTGTCTCATAAATATAGTGAGTTTTCATATAATGATAATATTTTCTAGATATGTTTACATTAGAAATGCTGATATCCATAGACATTTTATACGTCTATGTTGATATCACAATACCATGCTTCATTATCAGTATGACCAAATACCATAGAATAATGGGAATTTCACATACTGTTGAATTTAAAGAATTTAGAAATTATCCAATATGTCTACTAGATTCCCTTCTGTATATTCTGTGGTCTGGTTCCTATACGGGACTTGATAATCGGAGTTTCAACGCCATCTAGTAGTATAGTTTCTGTCTTTATAAACAGTGGAATAGATTACTGTTTTATTAAGTATAGAAGGGACCGAAAAGATTAGATCACAGAATAAAAGTAACAGAATAGACAGTGATATATAAATACTCATAACTTAACAGCCGTTCAAAATTGTTTTCACCTTTTACAAAGGATTGCTCAGTGCAATTATGTGCACTCCTAAAACAAAACTATTTAAGGTAGTACGATATAATATTTATATAATATTATATAATATCATCATTGAAACATTATCAGAAATGTTGTAATTTCATTGGTTTTGAATAACTCGATAGACGATAACACTATTATTTCATGTTTTCAAGAAATTTCTGACAAACAGTACCCTATAATCATAGAACATAATAGAAAAGTCACTGAACGGATTTCTTTTGTTCGGGCAAAATATTTTTCATTGACCTCGAAATCAGCTGACCGTCTTATTATCACTTCGAGTACATATAATAATTTTAAATTGCGAAGATAATAATACGGAAAATGAACCAGATTATAGTCTCAAAATCAGAATTTTTCAAATAGAATGTGCTTGTTCAACGTACGTTTTAAATTTTTAAAATATGTGTCTAATACCGTAGATGGAAGTGTGCAGCGATATGTAGACAGGTAATATAATTATGTTCACATAAAATATAGGCAATATTCATAGGAATAAACGTTGGTAACTTCATGGCGGGGCCTCGAAGCGCTCGTTGCTAATTTCAAGACCTCGGAAATTTGTAAACAAACTATTATCAGCTCTTAGTATCGCTTCTATGGTGTTCTATGCTATAATATACTTACATAATACATATCTAAAAATATATCCTATGGCTGCACTGATTCATCCTTTTAACATGGTGAATGTATTTCGGATAACTCGTGGGTGTCCATCCTGATTATTTTATTTTGTGGCTCTGTCTTGGTATTTTCAAATTTTTCAGTAGACTATTATTAAATTTCCATTATTAATATCTTAATACTTATGTATTTGGAACATTTTCATTTTTATATCTCAATCAATTATGATGCGAATTATTTCATTCCAATTTCAAAGTATAGTCCAAATAGAAATTTATACCTAATTAAGTATAAAAAATACTTTTAAAAATTTAATGATTTCCTTTATAAACCCACGAATATCAGTAGATTAGAACAACCCTCCTACACTTCTTTCTTCGCGATGTATATTCAGTAGAGGTATCGGGTTTGAACGGAATTTTCATTCACATGAAATAAAAATTTTAATCCCTGTAAATTAAATTTAAATTTAAATTACGTGAAATTACAGAGATTTATTTTCCATGATCACGTAAAATAATTTCCGGTGATATTAAATCACGGATATTTTTTTCGTGTGTAAATAAAATATTTCATATTATAATACCTACGTATATATATTATATATACGTAATATAATAGTATATATTATATTACTATGTAGTATATAGTATGTAGTATGTATAAATAGAGTAAGTACACTGGAAAACCCACGTGTCAAAAAATTCGATACATTTATCATTTGCCGCTGTGTATTTTTTTCGTTCACAATTTCTTGTGTACAGACTATAGAACTTCGAATAAATTCCTTAAGTGACGTGTTACAGAAGAGCGTAACGGAAACGCATAACATCGACGTATGACGGAAGAGTGTTACGGCAACATGTAACGGAAACGCGTAACGTTGGCGTGTGATGGTAGAGCGTTACGGTTATGTGTGACAGGAGAACGTGAAATTAAAATGCACGTATATAATCACGTGCAATAGAGACCTCTAATATTCAGCAAACTAATAATCCCCCCAAAACCAGTCCAATATTTGTTAGCCCATGTACCTACATATGAATTGCATTCTTAGTTGTTCATTATGTGCTATTTCTTTATAGTTCATTTCTCTCTATTATCAGATTCACCAATCCTTCATATTTGATTATGTGCCCAATTCAGTAATTTTGTCTTTTACTAAATTTTCCCATAGACATTTTCCTTCTCATGTTTCTTCAGTACTTCCTCATTGTTAGTACTCTTTCAGCCTAGCTTCAACATTCATCTATAGAGCCACATCTTAAACGCTCCTAATATTTATTTAATAACATTATGGTCCAAACGTACAGATGTCCAAGTATTTTCTACATTTAGACTTATGCTCTTTGAGTTAAAAGTCTTTTTATTACTTAAAGCTATCTTAGCTTGACCAATACTTTTGATTGCTTCTATCGGATTTCTTTCATCATTTAAAATTTCTACAGGTAGATCAGTCATTTTTTTTTTTAACTAATTTTTAATTGTATACATTGTTTATTGTTATAATTTTTTAAGTGGCACGTTGAAAGCTAAAACGAAATTTTTAGGTTCATTAATAAAAACAATAAATAAATTTTATATATTCGAAGAGTTCCAAAATTTAACGATAGAACCATTTGTGTGCTAATGATACATTATATTACTGCTTTGTTCCCGTCGTCGGTTGACCAAACGAATATTTTTGGAAATGTTTTTAATATATTTTCTTGTCAATTTTTTTTTTTACCTTTTGGCTTTTTAAAATTTTTTTAATTATTATGTAGTGTAATTCGTTTTTAAATGTTTCACTATTATTGTATTTGTTACCTATATTTTTATGAAAATAGTTTTAATTTTAGTTTTTGTATTTACCTATATACGATGAATTTTATTTTTTATTTTATGTCTATTGTATATAATTGAGTCAATTATAATACATTGTATTATATGGTATTGAACAATTTAATATAGAATGTAATTTATAATAACATATTATACCTATATATGTCATTAGTTGTTTTTTATACCTACTTGTTTACATAATATATAATAAATATCTAAAATTGACTACAATTTAATAATTTATATTTTTGCTAACCAATCCGTAATCTATTACGGATTTGGTAGTTACGGTTCCTATTTTTAAAAAATTAACGTTTTAGATTCAGGTTTTAAGAATTACAGAAAAATGGTTCCGGTTTCGGTTTTAGTGAATATCGGACTTGGTAATAATTGACTATTTTATATCCTCTTATTTCCTTAACTCTAACATGCTCTGGTTTGCACATTCACACATTAGGGTAGTCGAAAATGAATCTAACTACGATGACAAGCATAGCTACCAAATTATCGGACGGGTTTAGTAATTATGGTCGGTTTATACCAGAGACCAGACGCAACCATCGAGAAAAATCTCGTTTGCTACCTGGGAGTCGAACCTGGGACTTCGTAAGCCGAATACGCGATTAGACCATTTGATCACAGTCGATCCTCAACGGAGTATGAATTTATTAATGGAACAAATATTATGCGAATGAGGCGGGTGCGAGACGAATAATTAGAAAAAATCTATGACCACTAAGACCGTCAACGACTAAAAGCAAAGACTAAATTAACACACACAAATATCGAAACCAATGATTTCGCGAGAGATTCATTTATATTAAAGAGACACAGTGTATTTGCGACCCGTTCCTTTCTACAGTCCCCATCATAATAATATTAGTCCATTTTATCTTATTTATATTAGTTATAATAAACATTTTATATTTTCCCCAAAATACGTATTTTAATTTCCTGCGTTTTGTGTGTATACTAATAAATATTGATCACGACAAGTGCATATGAATAAAAAATTTAATAATTGTTAATTTAGTTGTTACCTAATGAAAAAAAAAACGTAATTTCAGTAATTTTTTTTTAGTAATGCAGTGCGTGTATAAATCGTATTTCGGCCGCATGTACTTTTCTCCTGTTAAATATTGCTAACCCTCTGAATAAATAATTCACAGTAGGTATTGAATATTGATTGTTAATTTAGGAAGAGTAATTTAGTTTTAATTATTCATTTTATTATATACTAAATATGTGCCATCAGTTTTGGTTAAACATAATAAATACAAATTATATAGGTTGGTTATTAGTATAAAATATTGAATATAAACTAATTGTATAATTGACATATTATAAATTATGAATTCGTCGACACATTGTATTAAGTTAAATTTATTTGTAGGATTTGCTCAATTGATTAATTAAATAGCTACAGTACCTAATCTAACCGCAGTACAAAGGCATCATTGTAATTATTCTTTTAATTGAAAACTTAAATGCAAAAAATGAACTTTATTATTATATTATATAAATAATATATTATTAAAAATGAAAACTTATATAAAAATGACAATAATGTCCATATAAAACTTTATAAATATTATTTTCGATATTTGATTTCATATAATATATATATATATATATATATATAATTATTTAATTATTTTAATATTAATATTTATTATACAGGTATAGGGGTGATTCAATAAATAAATACCTTTTTTTTTTAATTACATCGTACCTACAGCGTACCTAATTACATGTTTAAGTTAAATTTAAACATTTTTTTTAAATTAAAAAAATATTTTAAGACTTTGATGTTAAATCAAGATTAATTTTAGATTAAAAATTTCAAGTATTAGGTTTATCCGATCTTATAATACTTATATGATTTTAGTTCATCCTGTGTAAGTCAGATAGGTTTCTATCTCTTAATTTATAATTTATTTTCCCAAAAAAGAATTAAAGATTAAATAAATATTTTAATATGTCTGAATTTAATTAGCAATTAACCACTTTGACAAATAATTGTGTTTTATGATAGTTGCGTTTTTATAGAACATTAAGCAGTAGGGTATAAAGGTAAAAGGTTAAATGATATAATAATATATTTTTATTAAAGCATGTTTTATAACCGATCGATGATGGTTTATTTAAATAAATAAATTATACTAATCATATTCATCTGTTTTAATTTTAATTTTAGTAATATATTCTTTATTGAGGATTATAATTTCTGTAATTTTTTTATTTTTTTATTTTATTTATTTATGCATATGACATTTTCGGCTTATCAGTAATACAGGTAATAATAATTACAAAATAGAACAGTGAGTAAATAAATAAATAAAACATGTAACATCAAACAATAGTCATAATAATAAAAAAGAAAATAAATAAATAAATAAATAAACAAATAAATAGTTTAGTAAAATAAATTAATAACAGTGATGATACTAAAAATATAAAATATAAGATAATATAAAATAATGACAATAACATCAACAGCGGTCAATATATTGAGTTGTTTACAAGTAAAGAAAATATCACAGACATATAATGAGTTCGTCAAGCCATTTAACAGCGGCAAGGCTGCTCTCATGCAAATTAGACTAACCCTCCTTCGAATTTAATGTTAGGGCATGACTGGACTATGTGGTTGATGGATTGTATATCGCCGTATAGAGTCGACCGTTCCCCATTTATAAAGTATGTAATTACATCTCCCCTGTTCCGTCCTGATGCGGTTGAGAGCTGTCCTTTGAGCGCGTGAAAGATCCCATCCCGGTACTTTTATAGTTGGGTCGGTAACCAGGTTTTTGTTACCTACGTATTTCTAATAGTTCCCATCGTTTTTTCCATAGCCCTTCTGTGGACTCTTCAGGCGCATTTGTACGCCAGATGGGATGTCTTGACCTTAACCTTATTGGGGGGTGTTCTAAGATATTCTTTTGTGGCGGTAGGTTTTGAAAAGTGCTTACTTTTAGAATGGCCTTTGTAGTATGAGATAGCCTTCGAAGGTCAGGAGGGGCTATATTTGATAGGATTGGTAACCATTCCGTTTGTGTGGATTTTACAGTTCCAGAGATGATACGAATAGTGTTATTCAACTGTACATCTACTTTTTTGCTGTGCGCACTTCTGGCCCATACTGGTGAGCAGTATTTAGCGACACTGTACACTAATGCTAGGGCTGAAGTTCGGAGTACACTGGTGCTACATCCCCAGCTAGTGCCGGCTAATTTAGCAATGATATTATTGCGTGTTTTTAACTTATTTTTAACGCTTTCCAGGTGTTGGTAATAAGTTAGGGTTCTGTCGAATTTCACTCCTAAATACTTAGGACATTTTTTTTTTGCATCCCGATTATTAAGATGGAAGATTCTTGTTACAGACTTGTTTGGATTTAGTGTCAGGTGCCATTTATGAAAATATTTGTGAATTTTTCCCAAGTCTCCATTAGGCGTGCACACTCTAATTCTGTGAAACTTCTGGCTTGAGGTACTAACGCCACGTCATCCGCGTACATAAACTTTCTCGAAGATGTATCGATTATATCTGCTATATATATGCATTGAAAAGCAACGGGGAGAGTACAGATCCTTGCGGGACTCCATTTTGAAGGCGTTTATAGTGGCTCAATTTGCCTCCGAGAGATACTCGGAATTTTCTATTTGAAAGGATGTTGCCAATTAGTCGTACCGTTGTTCTACATTTTAGTGTTTTAGCTAGTTTTAGTATTAGGACTCTCTTCCAGATTGTGCCGTATGCTGATGAGAGGTCCAAGAAAACTGCGCCGGACTTTTCCTATCTATGATTTCTATGTGCATAGCCAGAGCTAATGCTTGGTTCCAGCAGTTCCTGTGTTTTCTAAAACCGGCCTGTTCAACAGGTAAAGATGATTCAATTAATGGTTGTAAGCGTGCTAGGATTAATCTTCCTAAGAGTTTAATGACAGTAGAGATATTGGCCTATAATTTTTGGGATCGGTGGGTTATTTACTAGGCTTTAAGATGGCTATAAATTTTGATTCGCGTCAAGACATTGGGATGTTGTTAGATTTAACTATATTAGTGACCAATGTTGCGATCCATCTAATGCTTTTGGAACCAAGATTTTTGAGGAACTTCGGAAGCACTCCGTCCGTTCCAACTGCTTTTCCATTTTTAACTGATTTCAGTGCATTTTGAACTTCCTTCTAGGTGAAGTCTATCATGAGTGCCGACTTTTCTTCGCATAGTCTTAGTAACTCTGTTAGTTCTTTTCTCACTTCTGTTTTGACGCACTTTTGAGGTTTGATGTTAGACGTTTTAAACAGGAGGTTAGCGATGTTGCTAGCCACGACGCATCCAACTTTCCTTGATGGCTGCGCAGCTCCTAATTTTCTCAGGAGAGCCCAGCTTTTCCTGCTCGTGTGGATTATAGTTCATCTCTCACATTGTGGAGATCCACCTGTTCTTTCTTTCTTTGTCTAGTAAGGTAATTAAACGGTTCGCAGTTAGCTCGCTTCCCGATTGTTCGTATTCATGTAGTAGTAACTCGCAATCTTTATTCCAGCATGGTATATAATTCTGTCTATATCCTCTTGGTATGGCTGTAGTAGCAGCTTTCTTGATTAGTTTTATGAATCTAAGGTAATTATCTGGGATAGGCGGAATACGGTTTATATTATCTTCCATATATTTAGTTTATACTGGCCACTTTGCCTTTCGGAGATTCCATCTTGGTATTTTGGGCTTATTTATCCGTGGGAGGCTGATCCCTATGTCTATAACAACCGGTTTATGTTGGCTCTTTGGGAACTTTTGTAGAATGGAGCGGGAAACTCTTAGAGTTCGGTCGTTCTTATTTCCTGTTACAAAACATAGGTTCAGTGAAGTAATCGTACCCCACCGACCTGACCCAAAAGTGCCGCCTTGCTTAACATCATAAACTAGGTGTAGGCGATTAACCACTGCCCGGCTAGTAAGTTTTTCCCATCTTCATTCTTGTTGGGGTAGCCCCACACAGTGCTGTGCGAATTTAAGTCACCTATGTAGATCGTTGAGGATATACGTTACGTACGAGGAACATACGTTGCCAATCCATGTTTGTAGTGGCCTCTTTAGTCGATGATTATCATGAAACCGGGAATATTCAGGCGTCTAGTCTCGCCTTCCGGGATGTGGGTCTCTTGTAATGCTATCACGTCTACATCTTTAAACATATTGCACAGAATGTCAGATTTAGCTCTTGTTAAACCTTCAATGTTCAGGTGAACAACTCTTATAGTTCTTTGTGATTCTTTATTACTCGGGTAGAGGAGATATTCGATGATAATGTTAGGTTTTTTTTGTAGGTTTTATTTTTATATTTGTTTTTTTTTGTTTTTTATACGGTTTTTCAATTGTTCTTTGTATAGCACGGAGAACGTCCGAGTCAGAAGAGCCTGTTTTTGCCGAAAAAGCCAATAGGTCCAGGGACGTTTGGATGTCGGTTTGATGCTATTTGGTTTCATGTAAGGTTCGCAGTATAATTTCTTGAAAAACTCGAAAACATTCATAAAACTCAGAAAAACACTACTCGCCGGGGAGACCACGTGAAGGTATATCATCTCCTCCCCGGATTTCTTTATCAACTTGTTCGTCTAAGTTTAATAAGTTTTGGGTTAATTTTTATATTTTGTTGCTTCAGTTTAATAGTTTATATTTTTTGATGCTTATAATATGGTATTCAAATTATTCTGTTTTAAGGATCATTCGATTTGTTTTTCAAACAATATTTGATATGAAATTAGAATAGTAGTAATAATTATAAATGTAATATTGTCAATATCATTTGTATCTTTAGCCAAGAAATATATAAACATTTTAATTTTTTATTTATACCCACTTTACGAATACATTATTAAGTTAAATAATTTTTTTTTAATATTAAGTAAACTTAATTTAAGTTTAATAATACTATTTTTTATGTTTATAGTTATTTAAGTACATCTAGGAATTATGACGGCATAAAACGCCGGGTAGACTTGACGTAGCGCTAGTGATACTAACGAGGGAGAGAAGTGTTTCTGCTGCAGATGTATGTTGTTCGACGCGTATTGCTTGAACGGTTTTCTTACACTATCATTTTTTCATCATTATTTCGTTCAAAAAAATTTATCTACGTAATAGTCACTCATACCCGCAGACAAAATTACACATAATTCGTCTTGCTGGTCACCACGAAGGCGACGTTTAATATTATAAGCGTCTTATACATTATTGTGCCACCATAATCTACTCAGTTGTGTGCCTATGGGAAATTGGCTTTAGGAGCTAATGACGTGCAATTACTAAAAAATGAGACGGAAGATTTCCTTGCATACTCCACTAAGGCAGTTTCTCGATTTTTCTCAAATTTCTTTTTAAAATTTCACATTCTGATTTTCTTTCAATTCATCATAAGCTCATTTGGAATGTTTGGCAGTACAAATTATCTTCCCATCCTCCTTCCTATGCTTCTACCCTTTTACGTTTTGGACATAATCTCCTTTCCAATTACTTGTTTAACCTTTCTCTCAACTCTTCTTCTTTGCTTCTTTGTGTACCTTAAATACCACTGAAGTTATATGTCACCTTAATATTCACCATTCTTCTCCACCATTACATTCTTTTTGATTGTCCTCCTCCTTTCTAAATTAAACTTTTTTTCCCCATTTATGCTATCTGGGATATACATCTCCTAATATAAACTTGCTTCTTAATTCTCATTCCCAACCAGTTATTTCTAACGTAATATCCTTTATTCTAAACGCTGGCTTCTTTATTTAACATAACGCATATATTTGTAGTTTTTTGTATTATTAGCTTTTTTTTTATTTTATTTCATTTCATTTTTTCCTATTATTTCTATTGTATAATTGTAATCGTTGCTGTAATGTCTCAAACAAATAAAAAAAAAAAAAAATAATAATAACAAGTATATTTGTACTCGTACACTACACCAAAGCTCCGCTCAGAGTCGTTTTTATCGAATGCAATAATTTATCATTTCTTTCAATTGCAATACATCTACGAAGAGTATTCTATCCGATAAGTGAAGTGCTTTCATCCCTAATGACACCCAAAAAGTATTTTTTTTATATTTTTATGTATTTATTCCCCTTTATTTCCATTAAAACATTTATTCTGTAATTCCAATCAATAAATTAAAATAAATTATACATTTTTACTTAGATATATGTGTAAATTTCCTCACCACCTTAGTTAAAATAATGAAACTTTAAGAGCATGAGGTATTACACGTGGCGCGTTTTTTTTATAGTGGTATCCCCGTTAAGGCCTAATCCACTTTAAGCAGAGTGACAATTATTAAAACAAATTAATTATTAAAACAAAAAATACGTGGCATGTCCAGCTAGTAAGATTATTAGTGCTCTCACGGAATTCCCCCCCCCCCAAAGTTGGTCATATTGCCATGTTGGGTGGCTTCCTCTGCTTTGAATGATACTTGGACAAGGTTAGTATGATGAAAATTGTGAACGCAGAAATATTTTTAGTGAAAAATGTCCGTAAAAAGTCTTGCTATGGCTAATGGCGAAACTTTTGAAGTTTTAGAAGTAAAGAGTTATACTATATATTATTATACTATATCATAGTACAATTTATTACTATAATGTAACATTTAGATAGACATAGAAAATTCCAAGACACATTGTTAAATAGATAGATTATATTATGGTTATAAGTATATTTAAGGTTGAAGTTAGATAAACTCTAGACTAATAACTTTTCTCGAAAGCATGAACTTTTTCAGTAAATTAATTTGGGTTAGGTTAGACTTAGGTACCAACGGTAGATTCATAATATAGGATATCGATTTATATTATTATATATATTATATTATAATGTTAAATAGATACTAGAAAAAAATATAAATAATCAATATTCCTAGATTTTTCTAAAACATTTGATACAGTTAACCATAAAGTGTTTTTCAGTATACTACCTAAGTTTTCGAATAATTAATGAAAATCTTAAATGGTTTTTAGTACTTAAAGTATAGAACGAAAATGATTATATTCAATGAAAATACTACTAGTACCAAAAATAAATTGTGGAATACCTCAAAAATAGTGTCTTAGGACCATAAATGTACATAAACAGTGTGCACAATTTGGAAATCGATTGATACAGATGATAACCACTTGTTTATTGTTTTTCGATACACTGGTGGAAAATTTAATTTCTAAAAAAATTAATTTGGGTTTTAATAAAACGGTCATTATAGCTTTTTCCAAATATAATAATTATTCAGGTTAATTATTGAGAAGAAATAACGATTTATAACTATAGGCTATAATAATAATTAATATAACCACAATAGTTTAAAAATCTAACAAATAAGTAAAGTGAGATATTTAATTTTTCATCAAAATATTATATGGTACATTCTAAATACGAAAGTTATTTTAAAATTATATTACTTAAAAAAATAAATTCCATTTAATCCTTTAAATTTATTTATTCCTCTAAACATTACGAAGCCATTACAAATACAAAAAGAAAAAAATATATAAAATCTATCCATATAAAAATGATTTAAATGGATCTACAAGAATAAATTATAAAATATTAATTGCACGATTTTTAAATTTACTTTACAAGTAATGTACAATCATATTTCTGTTTAAAAAATTATCTGACAGCAATAATATTATAATATTATTACAAAATGTATAAAACATACAATATTGTATACATGTATACAATATTATAATAAATTATACAAATAAAAGTAATGATCACAAACTAGTATCTCACTAGTATATTAATTATTATAAATATTTGATAAGTAGGTATTATATTATATTAATATATATACTACTTTAGATGACAAACATTTTACCTCAACCTTAGCTTATTAGTTACAAAAGTATATAAACCATTTTGTAATAATATTGTAATGTGTAATTTTTTACGTCATTTGTAAAATAATAAAAAAAAAACTTTTAAACTTTAGCCCGAATTCATCTATAATTAATATTAATAGTCTAATTTATACTTATAAACAGGGAACGGATTGTATTGTAATAAAAATTCAAAATATGCAACAAAATAAGAAAAATTATATTAAAAAAAAAAACTATTAACTATGTCTATGTGCAAAAAAAAAAAAATAAATAAATAAATAAAAATAAAAATTTAATTCTAATAAATGTTTAATAAAAAAACAGCACTTATGTTGACTTTGTCATTAATTTAATTAGTCGGTAGACGAGTATAAAATGATGGTACCTATAAACAGTGCCGGATCTAGAGAATTTGTCGACCTGGGCAAAAAGTAATTGTAGCGCCCCTTTTTAAATTTTAATAAGCAAAAAAAAAAGGTCTTTCGTCAATTCTTATTAAAAATTAAGTGATCAATGGGATCAAAAACGGGACGAAAAGTTTAAATATTTGACATTGTTTTTGAATATTTTTTACGTGTGGTGGAACCCTGGTATATTCGCGTGAAGTCCATTTAGATAACAATCATCGTCGTCGATTCGTGTATAAAAATAATTGATTAATATGAAAAATTTTAAAAATGAAATTGTCAGTAATAATATGAAAAAAAGTACATAAAAACGGTTGTGGCCCATAAGCATTTTAATCGGATGGGAAATATTATTGAGATGCCTCGAAATGATTATTCGCTCACGGGTCTCAGACTTAACAGTTGCGGCACTGAACACTATACAATATTATAATATAAATGGAATAAGATCACCGTGAAAATTTGTTCGGCGAATCGTGCAGTTTTTTGTTGGACTTTTTCTCCGTCACATAATATCCTCAATTGGACGTTGGCTGTCAGAGTCGGCTCCGTCCATCGACGTCCTAAGTTTTCCGGTCAGCACGATTTCCACTGACGTCTCTCCAGTCCGTTCGGACGTCTGAAAATATTCTGCACTCACGATAATACAGGTTCGTCCACGACCTCGTTAACCGCCGCCTTCCATCTTTTTTCCAATGGCTGCATAAAAATTTTATAGGTATATATTTTAATGAACAACTATTTAAAGAACGATAATTATTATCGTAAAATATTAAATCGATTTATAAAAACACTTCGAAAAAAAAAAAAAAAACCATTAAAAAGTATACAAGAAATAAACTCAGAATAACATCGAACAATTTTAACGAAAATTATAAAAATACACAAACACGCATTTTGTTTGTTTAAACATTTTTCAATTAACTAGGTACTTCTACTACTACTATATTCTAGCGAGCCAGCATATTTTTTATATTTGTTTTTTTTTTCATTAATATTATGTATCGGCCAACATCTTAAATATAATATTATATATATGGAACTAATATTTGCTACTTTTTTCATGGAAATAAATAAATAAGTAGATATAATTTATATTTGTTACACTTTTATTTATTTTAGCTCCGATACATTTATTTTTTATCTTTTAATTAGTAAGCTTCACCCCGAATGGTTTTATCGAAAGAAATGAGTTATTATTGCTTTCATGATATTTAATATATCCACTACCAAAATTCTACTCGTCGAGGGAAGTGCTTATCGACTCCCAACTGACCGGATTTTTCACTATAACCCTAGGCATATGTCTATAATGCCTGATTTTATTATATTATGCCTAGAGATATACTAAGAGTTATGAACCCTTGTATTCTTCCTTCTATATATTACGGGAAATATAACGAAATCACGTTACAAAGAATATAAAATCTGGAGATTAATTTAAATTTTAAACTCAAATATGTAATACTACCAAATTTTAAGAATGAAAGATTTTTTCGAGATCAAATCGTATAATATTTTTATTAAATATCGTGAGTACGACGTATCTATACAATATCACCAATTTTTAGTACCTATATTGTATTTTATATTAATTCGTTAGGTACATATTTATTTTAATTTTTAATTTTCTGTACTTAACTGCATAATACAATATTCCTCTCTTTTAATTTAGCGATATATGTGTTTAACCTCTACGTTTAACTAAAGTCTCAAACCCCATTGAAATTCAAGTTACACATATAGTGTTTATTTACTATATGTATATATATATATTACTCATTAAATTTATGGAGATAATTAATGTGATGAAATTTTAATTAATAGTGGTTATATTAATAAAACAAATTTGCAGATAGAAATCTTAATTTTACTTAAATATCTAAATATATTGCAATAAATATGGTATGGTTTCTGACATTCCGCCACTCTCTCTCAAATATATGTTTAAAATTTTAAAATAGTTTAAGAGTTACAACACCCATTAAGAAATCAATAGAAAATAACATTTTGCAGACGATATCATCGGGGTTTTACGATATTTAAATTATATCGTTGTATATAGCTAGTATGTCCGAAAAAATCTGTTTTAATTTTTCTATACGGCATTTACTTTTTTTCTAGTAAATATTTGGAAAAACGTCAATGATAACGTCTGAAGAATAACGTTGTTCATCTATTATATAATATAAGTCCATAGGTACTCTTAAATGGCTTTAAGAGATCGTTTCGTTTGTTTTTCGTAGACTACTGTGTTTTTACTATACCGAAAACCATTATTGGTGTGGCGTTCGTAAATTTAGGAGTATTATATAGGCAATTTCTTATTCTTTCGTTGACCATCTTTGTGTTTGTGTGAATCGTTCATGATCATTTATGTTAGTAAGCCGTATAAATTATTATACGGAAGCATTTTACATGCACTCTAGTGCACATAATATCAGCGATCTACGTATTTTACCATAAACGTCATTAATTTATTATTGTTTGAAAATTATTTTGTAATTGAAATGCCAAATAATTACGATTAATAACGTCGTATAAACGTTTAAAGTTTTTGAACTTTTTTTTCTATGGAGGGGGGGAGGTCAAGGCCAAAATATCGTTTTTAAATTATGAAATAAGCAAAAACCAGAAAAAAATACTATACACTATTCGTGCGAAAAACCTATACAATATGATGATGATGAGTGGTCCGTTTATCAGTATACACTGTAAACACATATATACTTAATTATAAATAAAGCATTTGCGGATTAAATTATTTTTTAAATTATTATTATTATTTTTTTTTTAATGTTTACAAAGTTTTAACGAGGGGATCTTGTATCCCTGGACCCTTCTCATCAAACTGTCAACGAGTATATTATGTATAAAATGATAATCGAGTAAAGCAAAAATATTGTTGTACTATTAAATTTATAATTCAATCATTTTAAATAACTGTCTACAAAAAATATAAACGTTTAAAAACATTAGCAAATATATACCGTAGGTACATATTTTTATATTTTTCAATTATAAAATAATTGTTTCAATATTCTTTAATTTTTTAAACCGATTTTATTTGTGTTAACATTATTTCATATTTTTTTATTATTTAGCAAGCAATATCATGGCGTAATTATTTCTTATATTTATGTCAGTATTCCTACGATGAATGAAAATAAAAACTTAGTATTTAAAGATAAAAACAAAAACTGTCAAAACTTTCGTTTTAAGTACCTCATTAAGTATATGTACGAATTTTCGGTATTAATTTTAGAAACATCCTTTATAAATAATAAAAAAATAACGTTATGAAGCAAAATTTAAAAAACGTTATTACAAAAAAAAAAATCGATAATGTTATGAAATGAACAAATGTATAACGTTATCAAGCCCTGCACCCAGTTAAGGACGGATACAGAGTGGAAATGGGGACAATTGCCTCCCTCCGTTCACAAAAATAGGAGTAAAGCAGCATGAAATAGGATGATGACCTTTTTTTTTTATGGTTATAACTCATAAATTGCCTCTCCCGTTCAGGACCTTTGTGTCCGTCACTGCCCTTAATGTCCTTTTCAACAAATGTAATTTCCATCTACAAAATTTGACTGAGATATTATTTCTATCATGTACCTATACTTAATTCGAAAACCGTATGCACTAACTAATTTACACGATAATCTATCTCCTTTAAGCAAATCTTGTGTTAAAGATAGAGACTTAACTTTAATTTTTAAAAATATTTTTAATTAGTTACAAAAATGCAAAACATAAATAGGTATGTATGACTACATTACTCTAAAAAAAGGCAAAAAATAACCTTAAAAAATACAAAAATGATTTGAAAATCTCAAAAAATGTACTATAAAAATGCATTAAAAATTAATTATATTATTTATTACAATAATTTTTGACATTAGTTAGTGTTACCTACACAGTTTTACCTTTGCAATATCAATAATTACTTTCAAAATTATTCAACAAAATTCTTGTATAAAAATATAATGTAATATGATACATGCATTTAATATTTATAGGTACCTACATATTTTAGTGAGGACGCCCTACACTCGTTTTAAGGGGTTTTCATAGGCAATTTTTATGAAATTTTAAGAAAAACGAAAATGCAAGTATTTAAAGTATTTACATATATTTTAAAAGTAGTTTGAAATTATTCCCGTGTTAGTTCCAACTTTTATTGTTGTGTAATCGCGATATTTGTTTAAAAAAAGCATCTTTGACAAGTTTTATGACTTTCAGAATGATTATAAATCATTAATATTGGCATTTAATAAAAGAAGAGAACTTTTTCTAACTTTGACAGAGGTATTTTTTTTATTGGTATTTTAAATCTGTAATGATTGACCCTTGAAAATTTAAAAATTCTACAATTTCAAATTTCTTACGAAAAACTCAATTTCTCAATTTTAACATTAGACGAAAATTACTCGGTCAAAATGTAGTAAATGTTGTCAGCTTTTTATCGACGTAAAATGATTGTAAAAATGAAAATTTTTCGTGATTTGGCGTCATCTTAAATCAAAACCAAAAGCGTTGGCACTATTAGATAAAACGTTCATTTCCCTGGTCACAACGCACTATATATAAGACTATAATATATGAGCGCATTTTTTTTCTCCGAATATTGTTCCGATCTAATTACGTTACAATTGATTATATACGTGGTCATGCTATGACTATACGTTTTTAACATGTCTGGTCGTATATGCAGTTGGGTACCTTGCTTGACATTATCCACTGAATTTAATTTTGTTTATAGTGGTTACAATAGTTCAACATTAAATTAATATATTGTGCAATAAATACAATGAAAAACTATAAAAAAAAAAAAGACGTTTTTTTACTATCTACTATTATTATTGTTTTTTTTATTTTTAATTCATTTTTTAAGACCTAATGTGTGTATATATTGTATACATACCTACCCAAAATATTACAAACGGTACATTTTGCACGTGTTATTTTATTCTAAAAGTATAAAAGTCTAAAAGTCTAAAAACCAATTCAATTGTATATTATATTATGGTCGGAGAAGAGGTTATAGAATAGAATATACGTATATTTCCTTAATTAATGAACATATCTATAAAAACTCTCGTTTTTAGTTTTCCGCGAGGTTTTCAATCTGTTCAAATTCAACGTTTTGATTTTTAATTACTTTTTTAGTACAGTACTGTACCTATTATTGTCGTCAGCAGAACAATTATATAATTTAAAAATTACAATTGTTACATGATATATTTTGTTAAAAATGACAATGTAAAAAAATACGTACCAACTATAATAACATAAATTACATTTAATAAAACTTTGTACGATAAATTATGGTTATGCATTTGTATATTTTTTTTTTTTTGGGGGGGTGGCGGGGGGTGAGGAAGGTTATTAAGTTTATTGTTAAGTGACCTATAAATTCACGAATACAAAATATATTAAAATATTTTTAATTATAATTATAATTTCGAAGGAAATAGAGTGCGAGAACAATATTTAGCTCGGAAACGCTTAAACTTATGAAGGAGTAGGATAGTACAAAAAAAAAAAAAAAAACCCGATAAATGTATGTATTTCTACAACTATATATTATATTGAAATTTACAAACTTTAATGATGAATTTCAACTACTACATAAATTGAAATGTACAAACTTAATTGTTTGATAAATTCCAAATACCTACTGCATAAATGGAAATGTACAACCTTACTTGTTTAACAAATATCAAATATATTACTAGTAGGTAAATGTACAAATATATTGTAGTTTGGTAAATTTAAACTAATCAAACACGGTAAATGTACAAGGCGTGAGTTTGTAAATTTTCTTCATGTTTTGTAATATTCACTAGAAGTTTGTTGATTATGTGTTACTACACATTTTGTATACATTTCAACAGAAAACTGCACGTTTAGTGATTTTTAGATTTAAAGATGAAGTTTTCCTGAACTTACAATAATTTAGTGCATATATAGGTACATTTATTATGGCAATTAATGATAATTTTACAAATTCCAAAACTTTATAAGTTAAAAATAAATATATTAATTTCAGACTTCCAGTTTTACGTTGTATGACGTGAACACAAAGAATAAAATTTTCATTATAAAATTTTTAATTCATAAAATGCATGATGTTAATTAACATATTATTAAAAAAATATATTTTAATTATAACATATTATACAAATTTACTTAATTAAAAACTTTTAAACTTAAAGTGCAAAATGTTGATATTTAAAGTCAATTTTCATGAAACTTTTAGAAATATAAAAATACAAAAATTAAAAAATATTTAAATATAATTTTAAAGTAATTTAAAATTACTCCTGTGTCTCTAGCACTTTTTATCGTCGTGTAATCACAATATTTATATATTAATAAAAACACATTTTCGAAAAAAGTGTAAAAATGGGTTTTTTAAATAATTTTAAAGTAAAAACATCTACTATGAAATTAATAGAGGACTACATTTTTGATTAATTCTAATTTCAATGTGTTTAAATTTATTATTAATTAACAAAACGGTTATTGTAATTTTAAAAAGTTAATTTTTTCTTTAATGTAATAAATTTAAAATACAATAAAAAACTGAAAGAATAATTAATTCTGCAAAGAGGACAAGAAGTTATTTATGTATATATTTAGTGTAAATTAACATGACACCAAATAGAAATAACCAGTCTAATATTTCAGGAAAATACCATTACACACAAACACAATACGCTGTGGTTTATGGCAGGATCCAATAAGTACAATTCCAAATAATATAATCATAGTAATATTCAAGCTGAAGTGCATTCGCAGTTTATTCAAATTTCATATATGCATACCTAGTATTCTCGACTACAAAGCATAATGATGAACTATTTAAAATATGTCAAGTGCACTGTAAACATTCTGATGAAAACTTTTTGAAAATAATGTAATATCTCGTTTTACAAAAATGTACCTAGACAATATACAGGTAGTTGTGATTATAACATCAAAGAAATTATAAATTACGTACAGAAAAAAAATACATTATAAAATAAATTTAGGAAAAAAGGATTGTTTTAAGTTATTAAATTAAGTTAATATAAATTACGTCCACATAAACAACACGTTGCGACGACCGTTTAATTTAGTTTAATGGCATGGTTGAGTGTACCAAGCATTTTCTTTTTTAAATGAAAAAGAAGTATCAGTCGCATAATTTTGGCACCTATCTAATTTTGTTCCGGGCGCCACCATTACATACGGGTAATGGAACCGTTATTATTTTATTAGTAAGTATAGGATTCTTTTAATTAAAATAACATTTAACCAGAGTTCATGGCATATAGTATTTATAATTCAATTTCATACAATTTTTAAACAACTCCTTAACAATAAATAATTTAATAAATTCAAGTTTTCAATAATTCATATCAATTAATATTTCAAATTTAACATAAATAGTGAGGTACACATTTTCTTTTATAATATTTATTTACATATTTTATTTCACAATATTTACACATTTACAATTTATGATTCATAACTTTTCATTTCCAATCATACACATATATATATATATTTCCTTGCTGGAGATGTTTTTTTTCTCTGATCTTATTGTTGTAGAATATTTGCTGTGGCTCGATAGTTATTGTCTTCATCACCTGATCAGTAGAATACTGACCGGAGATAGGATGCACATAATTTTAGGTATCTACTCCATGTATCCAAGTTGGTTGCACATTCTCAAATTAAATAGTTTTATTTTTAATAAAAAAAAATACCGACCGAGCGAATAAAAAAACAAATCACGCACAGAACGGGAGAGTAGCGAGAGAGTGGACCTTCAAAAAAAAAAAAAAAAACATTAACCTAACAAAATTATAATTTTTCCCGTGTACATGTGTTTTTGGTGAACAACTGTCGTCGACGACGTTACTTCACACTTATCAATCTGGTGATCTATTTCATCAATTGATAATTCACTACATTGCCTCCCTCTCTGGTTAAAAGAAAAATTAATTTTTATTGTTTTATAAATTCAATAACTCAGTATGAAACAATCCTCTAATTTTATTATCATGTGTATCTCCTATTATATACGAGGCTTGTCCTATTTTCTTTAATATTCTATAAGGCCCCTCAAACCTAGGCATTAACTTTGCTGCTTTACCTTCTTCTGCGTTGCTTACGTTTAAAGCTTTTACCATCACCCAATCGTCTACTTTAAATCTGGTCACTTTTACACATTTATTTTCCTTCTTCAAACGCTCTTCACCTTTTTTCTTTATTCTTTCTCTAATCACCTGATCTAATTCTTCCCTAGACAATTTCATTTCATTATTCTGTTGTTTAAACATTTCATCCCATGGTCTTATTGGTTTTTCATTATATGAAGCTTCGTGTGGTGTCATTTCTATTGTGGAATGATAAGTGGTATTTAAAATTTTCTGTAAATCTTTTATTTTGGCCACCCAGGATTTTTGATTTTCACCTACTAATATCCTAATATATGTAATAATGTCTTTATTTGCTCTTTCCGCTAAATTTCCTTTTGGATGTCTAATTGCAGTAAATACTGGCTTGATTTCATTCTCTACTAAGAATTCTACCCACTTTTTTGATTTAAATGCAGTACCATTATCAGATAGTATTCTTCTAGGTTTTTGGTTACATCGCTCCATTAAATTTTTTATACAATTAATAGATTGTCTTGTATTTGCCGATCGTACTGTAAATATCCATGTATACTTTGTAAAGTTATCAATACACACCAACGCATACTTCATTCCTCGCTGTCCAGTAGGGAATGGTCCTATGTGATCTATTGATATTAAATCAAAAGGTCCTTTTGCTAATATGTATTGTGAACTTGCACTAGCTGTCGGTGAAGACTTATTTCTTTGACATATATCACACGATCTTACAATTTTTTTTACTATAGATCTCAGTTTTCTAGTTGTAAATATTTCAGATAATAATTTGTATGTTTTTTGAATTCCTATGTGACCGTAACTTATGTGAGTCGTTTCTACTAATTTGGTTATCATTCCCTTAGGTAATACAATCAACCATAATTTATTAACTAATTAATACAAAATTCCATCATGTATTGTATAATTGTTGTTCTTATCTTCATGAACGTTATCACCAGCCATTTCACTCAAAACTTACTGGTATATATCCTCTCTTTCCTGGTAAGTCTTCTTCGTTAAGTAATATGTTTACACTGAATTGTTTATCTCCATTGATAATTTTGTCAGTTATACTAGGGTTTCTACTTAACGCATCTGCGATTTTATTCTCTTCTCCTCTAATATACTCATATTTTAGACCTAATGGTTGTAAATATAATAACCACCTTGTGATTCTGGGTGTTGGGTTCTTGCACATGTTCATGAATACAAGCGCCTTATGATCTGTCCTTATAGCCGTGCTGTACCCCGCTATGATAGTATAAAACTTCTTTACTGCATGTATTATGGCCAATAGTTCCTTCTCTGTTACAGTATAATTTAATTCACTAGTCTGCATTGTCTTACTTGCATAACCCAAAGTATGCACACTTCCATCTACATGTAATTGATATAAATGAGCACCTGTTGCTGAATCTGAAGCATCTGTCTGTAAGTAAAACTCTAAATCGTAGTCTGGATGAGCCAACTCAATTTCTTGCGCTAGTAAAACTTTAACATTGTCAAATGCTACCTGTTCTTCATCACCCCATTTCCATTTTATGTTTTTTCTTTCTAATTCGTATAATGTTCTACATGTATCTCGATATTTATTAGCATATTTACTATAAAAGTTTGTCAAACCCAAGAAAGACCTTAACTGTTTCATGTTTTTAGGTTTTTGAAACGCTTCTATTGCTTCTATTTTACTTGGATCTTTCTTTATTCCTGTTGTACTCAATATATGTCCCAAAAATGGTATTTCTTTTTTCCATAATTCTGACTTTTCAATGTTTATTGTCATACCATATTGCTTCAATTGTCTCAATGTAAATTCAATGTGCTTTATATGGTCCTCCATACTATTTGAATGTATTAATATATCATCAACATAGTGTCGTATATTTGAAGTAGGTGTTTGTGGTAATACAATGTTTAATGCACGTACCAAAGCTGAAAGACTGTTCTTCAATCCGAATGGAACTACCTTAAAATGATATATAATACCCATAAACTGGAAAGCTGTATATTTTCTACTATTTATATGCAATTTTATTTGCCGAAAACTACTTTTGAGATCAAATGTACTGATATATTTTGTGCCGCAACAATGGTTCATAATTTCTTCAATATTGGGTGGTGCATCATACTCCG
>JAIPRL010001635.1:0-77060 GCA_025469235.1 Pemphigus obesinymphae
GTTAATTTTTTTTTTTTTAAAAAAAAAAAAAAAAAAAAAAAAAAAAAACGGGCATAAAAGGTCGAGGACCAGAGAATAACGCGTATATAGCTTACAGCGATTATTAATTATTACTCCGACCAATGTACTATTTTATTATTCTTCTTCGGGATACCGTATCACTATACGAGCGCGCCGTTATCAAAATCCACCATATCCTTTGGCACTTATTTAATTTAGGGTACCGACCAAAAATGAATAATATCCTTTCAGTCCGAAACGAACACTGATCGTGTGGTCGGACGTCACTATACGCATATTGTACCCACTCGTACATTATACCGAACAGAACAACATTCGGACCTCAGGGATTGTTTGCCCGGACGACGTGTGCGTGGTGCGGCTGACGGCCAATAATTGTAACGTGGGCGCGCGAGTCCTGCAGGGCCCGGACGGCGGCAACGCTTTTTCGTACATCCAAACCGATCATCACACGCACACAAAAACGCGCGTACGGAACAAAAGGATAAGGGATTTTTCGGTACAGGATGCGTACGGTTTTTTGGCGGCGGGGAAAGTATTGTTGTACACACTGAACCGAATACGTATATCCGTGTGATTTCAATGACAAAAAAATATATATATATAGATAAATTTAACAATACGGTTGTTAATATACGTCCAATAAAACGTTTGTCGATTTGGAAATAAAATATTTGTTAATTTAACGGTAAAATAACAAAACGTATTATTGATCTAACAATATATCTTTTATCAATGTCCTGGGTAAAATTGTCCGATTGAATACAAATTTATTTGAATTAACAAATATTTTGTGTTCATTTCTTTCTTCCTACTTCGTAGAACAAACGCCCATTTGTCGATCAAAATAGTCAATTTAAACGGAATAATTTTTCAATTTAATAACATATTTTATTGTAATAATAAAATCCGTATTAATTTCACAAATTATTTTTATTGAACTACAACTTATATTACAAAATGAATTTGTTATTGTAAACACATATTTTTATTAATTAATTAACAATATATACATTAAAATTATAAAAAATGTATTATTTCGACAAATTTTCGTTTGTTTAATTTTGATTATTGCGTATTGTTAATTCTACCAATGATATTTGGTTCGGTGCAGCCCCGTGTGCCGTATGTTTCGGATCGGACCAAAACGCCTGTTCGGAGACAAGACGTCTCCCTGAAAAGTTTACTAACACCACTATACTACTACCAATAACACTACTACTATCACCGAGGGTGGTAAATGTATGAACAGCGGACCCTTCAGGCCGCAGTCGAGTCGTCGTCGGTTTTTAGGCGTAAACGACCCGACTGCCGGCCGCCGCAATAGCTCAAAGAAGGATATTAAAGGGCCGGGCACGTTTCCATCAAACCGAACGCGCACAATGCTTTTGGGACGATTTCTTCCTCTGTCGCTCTCACTCGTCCCTTCTTTCGACCCTTTCCGCTCATGGCCATCCACGTCGCGTTTCTTTTTTCGCGCAAACCCTTCGCGTCCGTTTTTCGCTTTCTGCAAACTCCTCGCGTCTTCTTGGGGGGAGGGAGGAAACCGCACATGTCGCTTCACTCCAGCCATCGATTATCGCAGAATCTGCAATAAAAATGCTGACGGGAGACCGACGACCCGGGCATAATTTTTCGTTGTATTCTATCTGTCGATTATTTTCTAAATTATGAAATAAATATACGACTACGTCAATAAAGAGGCATTGGGGAAGGACAAATCCGCTTTTTTGTGTTTTTTGTGATGTGTAACAAGAAAAACTACGAAAAATAGCCACTAACGATGCCTACGACTGCACGGTGTAGGTGAACAGCCAGTTCCGGTATACGCCAATACGCGTTTGCCACCGAGGGTTTCCGGTCACGTCCTCGTACCACTGGTGATCTGCGTTCGCCGTATATCCTAATTCCCAATACCAAATATCCAAATTTCGTGGCCATCGTCGTCAACCTCAAATAATTTTTATATAATACGTAACCACCAACGATTGATAAAAATGATCGTATTCTATTATTATATTATCTATTTTATCTATTTCTGTTGACAAATTTATTTGGAACATCGCTTTAAGATCGCAACAAATTTTAAAATTGACATTCTCCACAATCTGATATAATATTTTCTGAAAAGAAGAAAATTTAATTTTGATGGTTCAATGATGACAAAACTCAATAAATTGTCCAGTCGGTATAATATTTGTATGTGAGGAAAAACAATCATTATATATAATAACTCATTTTCGAAATATATTGCTAAATTTAACGAACAAAAATTATTCGTAAAGTGAAATAAATGTATTTTTTTTTAATTGAATAAAAAAAATTTTATTGAGTTATATAATCTTTTTACTGGTGCTTTTATCGACTTTTTAAAAGTTTAATCATTTTCATATTTTATTTTTCTATTACATAGGTAATACAAAATAAACGTCTCCCTTTTGCATATCGAAAATAATATTTTATTTCAGCCCAACTAAAAATTAATAATATTTTCGTCTTTAATCATATTTTTCTGCAATCAATGAAAAATTATCGTTTGATTTCCTCTATTTGTTTGACTCATAAATTATAACTGTAAATTCACGTTTCATTATATCCTTTCTTTCGCCGTATAACATATCCTCAATTGGAACATATTTAGTTGATATACCTAGGTCATCAAGTTAAGTATTGTATAAAATAATATGAAAAAACTTACATAATACTTTTCGTAAAATTAATACAATAATAATTTAAAATCTATCCTCCTCTTTCCACCTGTTATTAACTTACACAAATCATATCAGTTTAACATTATAATATTTTATTAATGAATATTCAAAACCACTGAAAAAGAAAAAATACGCAATTTCAGTAAAAAAAAATATAATACATTTTTAATTGTATATTCATATTAATTGGGTACAGTATTTTGTTGGTAAATTAATTAATACCGATAGACCGGTTGAACTATGTAAACAATATTAACGCTTCAAAAGATTTTAATGTTCTGATAATTTGATAGAGGAGCACATGGTTTTAAGCCGTCAATGTAAACCACATTAATGCCTTATTTCATCCTATTTGTGAGCACTAAAATTAATTAAACAAGAAATGGAATCCAATAAAGAGATGGATCGCATATAATAACATTATAACTAAATTACGTAGAATTTAGTTTTAATATCTATATAAACACATAATTTAGAGTTGTGAATATAATAAGATTAAGATAATAAAATTAACAAAGTATTAACATTTATTGATATTTACAAATTAATTGCATAAAAATAAAATAAAATAATTATTTGTTCTAAATAACTAAAAATTTATTGATAATAATTTATTACATTTTAACAATTCACATTAAATATATATATTACATTAAAAATCGATCGTATATATAATATGATTAAATATTTAATATTATGAAATATATTATAATTTTTTTACAATACATAATTTAAATTGCAAATATTTAAGCAACTAAACTAAAAGTAAACAATTTAGAAATTCTCAATATTTTTCTTTAAGCATACAATATTTTTTAATATATTTTTTGAAAAATAAATATATACTTGTTATACAACTAAAATATATATATTAGAACATTAAGTACCTATTATATTAGTTTCTCCATTTATGACATTGTATATGTCTATATAAATCTCTTAATTCAAATAATATACATTTTTAGTATTAACAAATATCGACAAAACTAAACTATTACTTTACCTAAACTAAAACTTTGTCATTTTAAATATTATAAAAATATTACGAATTATACACCCTACGTATGGTATCAAATATCTATTAATATTTTAAATAATCGAAAAATATATTATTCGATAATTTTATTTGTAGAGAATTTTTTTTTTAAATACATTTAATTAAACTTTTAATCACAATAATGTACGTTACGTTAATTACAATATTTAGTATACACGTATGTATATATTATATATAATATATAATATATATATAGATATTAATATAATTAAAAATACATATTATAATTTTATTAAATTTAATTTAATTGAAATCAAAATTCATTAAATATAAATAACCAATAGAAAGTTTGTGTGGAACAAAATTGTAGTAATGTAAAATATTTCAAATACAGACATTCACTATACTCATTCAAACATTTTTATTAATTTATTTTTCTTTCTTAAATTTGAATTGAAATGTTATATTTTTAAAACTGAGTTTTTCATACAAAAATAATAATATAAACATTTTTAAATTTTAATATTATTAATATTAGCGAAGATTTTTTAACCATTTGTTCTTACCCATATTTGTATCATGTTATCCCCTGCCCAGAGAGACGTTTTCTGACTAGTTTTATGTAGTTAACTCAAAAATCTAATGAATATTCTATATATTATTATATGTTTAAATCAAATAAACTAATTTGGTGAAAATATTAATGCTATAAAATAATTGCAAAGTATTACTTAAAACATTAATCACGTACCTAATGATTTTTTTAATTTTCTTTTCAAACAACCAAAATTATATTAAACCAGATGCCATTGGATCATCACAAAAATATAATTAGTAAATCAATTAAATAGATTACCTTATAATGAACAAAACCTATGTATTTAAATACATTTTCTAATCAATTGTGAGTAAATTAATTTATTCAAAATCGTAATAGATATATAAGTTGTGTATATAATATGTGTTTACATATATTTTTTAAAAATTTTATAATTCTAAAAACGAAATTTCTTGGAAAAGAGTTCTTTATTTTGATATAGTCATCTCTAGTTTAAGCTAACACATTTAAATACACAACGAATACAAAATTGTATAATTAAAATTAAAAGTCATGTGAAGTAGTAAAGAACTAAGAAACAACAAGAGCCATTTTAAACGGAACACTAACAGTAGTAATAATAGCCATTTTGCCAAGAAAAAGATAAGATTTTTTTCTAAACATTTCCCGCGGGAAATAACCAAATAATGAGTGAACCGTTTGTTTTCTCCGAGCATAGATTTTTTGTTGGCTTTTACTTTCAAAAATATAAATCATCGTTACTTTTGCGTCACCCAGTATGTTATAAATGATATACCATCTTATACACGTAATAACATACCTGGAAAATTTGCCAAAATCCTTTCTCATCAATCATATTATTACGTATATATACGAGTCGTTTACGTCTCGAAAAAAAAAATGAAATATAAAACGCAATATTTTATACATAGAAAATGTGATTTTCTCACTAGAGAATAAAACGTCAGTTTATGGACTTGCAAAAAAGTATATATATTATTTATATAAATAACCAAATTTAACAGCCGTCAAATATAAGAACTGTTATTATTTTATCATACGTTAATCTACGACATTGCGAGGCATCTGCTTTGAGTTTTTATTTCGAAAATAATTTATCTCACTCCTTTTGCGTTTATATTTAGTAGGTACGCGTTATTCGTTTAGTGAAAGTAATACAAAAACGTATCTCTAAACAGTGCCTGTATATATGTATAGTTACGATTCTCCATTTGCTCATGTCAAGACAATATAGGCTTATATTTACAATGATAATAATTTACACTTAAATAATTTAAATTCATAAATATCATATTTATAACTATTATAACAATATAATATTATTATATATTAACATTGTATCATATTACGAGTACAATATACATCTACGATCCAAATCAATAAACTTTTCTGTCACGTGATTTAGGCTGTCATTCGAATTTATATTTATTAAATTTACTTTTATATTGAACTCGTCTGCTCTGTGAAGTACGTATAACATGATTACATTGTATTATGTAGTTTGAGAGGAAATGTACAAATAAAACTTGATTCCCAGTAAATCTTTCCATTCGAATGGGTAAATATTAAACAAACGGTATAGGTATTATATTAAATATCCAAAAACTCCCAATGAGACATTTGAGTTTAATTCTGTAAGTTTAAGTTTAATGAAAAATTATAGATAAATAACATTATTTTGTGATTGAATAGTTAACAATGTTAAAGACTAAAAACTGAAAAACTATAAATTATAAATTTTATAATTTTATTAATATTAAAAAACTTATAGATACCTACATATCGCACAACACAAAATAATAGATATGAAATCGAAAATAATATATTGTTTTTCTACAAAATAGAAACTTTTAAATAGACTTAACAAATAACAAATTAATACACTTTTATATATATATGTGTGTGTGTGTGTGTGTGTGTGTGTATGTAAGTGTGTGTTTTATTATTAACTAGTATTTGAAATACATTTCGTTTAAATGTTGTAAAAGATAAATTGTAACGATAAAGGTGAGAAGACCATTGGACGGAATTTCATTATTTACAGATCAATATAAAAAATAATCATTCCAAATCCAATTCATCAAGTAATTCGACGAGCAGATTGACAGAAATGTACATTCTTTTTAATTTCATTACTGTGTAATTTGTTGAACGATTTTTATTTAAATGTGTTCATTAATTCTGTACCGTTATTTATGTTATTAAAACAAATAGTCAACACCAAAAATATATCAATAATCAATTTTCAATTAGATACCATACGTACCTATGTAATTTAATAGATTTTTTTTTTTTTCACTATTTCGGTGTGGATTTTTCAACGCATTATAAGCATTATAAAAATACATTTTTCATTGTTGTTTATTATATTTGAGTGTACTGCACTATAATACAAATAGGTTTTTGATATTAAGCATTTATACAGATTTTTAAATTAGTTTTCCTTCGTACTCATATTATACACATATATAAATAGCCGGAAGTAACAAAATCTATATTTTTAACTCGTATACACCGCATTCAAGTTATTAAAATGTCTATGTCACCTAATAAAAAAAGAAATATAAAGTGATACAAAATATGTTTTGACATTTTTTTTTTTTTTTACAGTCAAAAACATATACCTATATAGTGGTGAGTGAAATATGGCTTTCTTTAACCATTTCAACTAATTATTTAAATAATTATTGCAAAACCATGGGAATATAAAAAATGTAATATAATCTCGTCACTCTTGTAAATCTACAGTGATAAAATCGTATGATTTTTATGATTGCTATTTAACCGCAAGTCTTGAAAACTTGGCAATTGTATTTGATACAGATATAGGTAATTGATAAAAACAATTTTAACATTAAACATAAATATTTGTATTTTATACACATACTCGTATTTTTGTGTATTGTAATACTATGCCTGTCATGCACTAATAGACATAGAATTTCTGAGGACCTATCAAGCATTCATTAATTGATTTTATGTGGAGCTAAGTGCACAACAACATTAAAATAACTCATACAACGAATTTCGAGAAAAATTTTTTAAAATACACATAGGTAATAGTAACATTATTTTATAACGATTAATCTTGTAATAAATACCACTGGCTTAGAAAGAAAAAGTTCTTTACAATTGCATTTTGTAGACCGTAATGTTATATTTCAGGACGTTTAAAATGCACGTTTCAAGCTGGAAATGAGATTTATCATAGGCCAACTGATAAATGCAGAACAGACAATAAGACGGTTCTACATTATATTGTATAGAATATAATCGAATATTAGGTACAAACGTTCTTCTGAAAAATTTCAAAACACCACAATAGAACGCTTTGGTTGCCTGTCAAAGAAATGTCGAATTATTGCTAATTAAACTTCAAATAATATCAAAATAAATACTCACAATTCGTAGTTTCGCAGTTAATTGAATTTCAAATACTGATGATTATTATCTAGAATATCTATCCCGTATCTACAATAGTGAATACACGTCACCTAGAAAGTGAATATCGACAAAACATACAGAAGACTGTTCATATTATTATCAACGGGGAGATGGGGAAAAGGACGATTGTGCCCTTGGGTAACGCTAATATATATTATCTGTAGGCGCCATCGACTAGCGTATAAATGCACACGATGCCGTGATGGTGTATACAATATACAGACATGAGGGATGAATACAGTACATTCAATTGTGCTGGAAATATTGGGTATAATAGAAAGAAAAATAATAAGGTTTTTATCGATCGTTGTGGATATCGTTTAAACTAGATCTCGCGTGGGTTCCATGTGAGAGACTAGAAACTACGCGTGTGTTCGTTGCGTTTATCACTTGGAAAAATCATAAAAGTCGAACTAACGTATTTTTAAAGTTTACTCTATCGTTTAGCCAATACCATTTCCCTTTCCTCTTTACTGTCAGACAAATATCCGGTTTGGTTGTTCCTCTTTTTCTTTTTTTTTACTTCCATTTTGAACTTCCTCTTCCTTGCCTTTTCCGGAAATTGCGTTTGATCCAAACCGCAACGGAGAGGCGGTGGCCGTAATAGGCTCTCGTACGGTATAGTGTATATAGTGTCTATACAGTGGCGGACACATTGGATGGGTTTTGATAATTGAAAACTCCACTAAAAACTAATTTTTAAATTTAATACAGTTGTACAAAATTAAAATACGTTTTTATTTTTCATTATTATGCGAAGTTATATATAACTTTGGTCCTTCCTCTATACATATATACATATAATTTATTTATGTTTAAATGTGTGTCATTAATTAACTTAAAGCTTGGATGTTATTGCAGTAAAATATATGATATGAAATAGAGTTTCGTTAAACTATGCAAAAAATTGGAAAAAAAATGTCACTAATATTATTATAAATTTAAACTTGCACATACGAATGTATATATTATGGAACGGATTCATTGTTTACTTGTGGACTGTAGTAATAAAGAAACAATGAAAACCAAATTTCGAAAACAACGATATCTGAGCCCTATACATACTCGTCAGATATTGTTATTAGGGTGTTGAAGTAATTTCTACGGAAAACAAAAAAATTCGTCTAAAAGCACGAGTATAATATATGTTTAAAATCTTAATATGTATTTTGCCGACGTCAATGATTTGAAAACAAAATCGTGTCGAAAAAAAATCGAACATACTTTATTTCGCCGATTCGGCTGATACACGCCGTTACCGCTGTAAATTGCCTGCAGATTTTATCATCCCTCGTCCACACGCCCACTCGAAATTTAATCTAGGATACGAGCCTGGTCCGTACAACAAAATAATATATCGAATGTGGACCGCACAGGTCCTTAATGGGCCAGAAAGAGACGGAAGGAAACGATGGCCGAGTACGTCTGCAGGACGTGTGAGAAATCAGGGCGCAGATGTGTCAAGATTACGCAGGGCGCGCGCCTGTGTACACCGCCCGGAATATCCACCGAGGAATGTAAAATTCATCATTGTTGTCGCGATAAAGACGTATTAACCCCCAGGGGCGGTACACCATAATTTATTAGTATTTTTGCCGGTCCCTCTACGCCGATATTTTTAGGGTGTATATACACATACGGGTTTTCCGAGGGATATAGCGATGGTTTTTCCCGACCGACCGACGACCGTATACGTTTTGCCAGTCTGGAAATCCACTGCGGTACTGACGACTGTATACGCAGCTGCTCAGATTTCAGCCACACCTCCCCCCTTTCCCACCACCACCGTGTTTATCGTTAGCATCGAATAAATTCACACCGGGACTGACGTGAATTCGTGTACATCCTTAATGGCAGGAAAATGTTAAAACTAAATAAATAAATAAAAGATAAGAACGATAATCCTATTCTATTCGTATACATAATATATGATTCGATAATTTTTGGCTAAAAAAAAACTGTATTATCTACTAGCTGTTAGCGTTTTTTCGGGCCATCCTAAAACGAACTATTATTGTCAAATTGATTTCTATTTTCTTTGCAAAAAAAAAAAAAAAAAAATGATTGAAATTCATTTCCACGTTTTAATACTGGAATTTTTTTTTTTTTTTTATATTTCGAATCGAAATGACGCGTAATTAAGTGCCTCTGGTTCATTGATCAATGGTACGTTCTATCCTCTACAAGCGGTTCATTTTGCCTTAAATTTACGTACTATGCACAATATTATGCATTATGTGCATTGCATATATAGTGTATTTTCAGCGATTTGTAGAATTTATAATATATTACACCGTTATTGTGTAAATACTTGATTTGATAGATTAATAAAATCACATTTCTTTCAATATTCAAATGAATAACATTTTAATTTATTATACTGTTTTCCATTATAATTATTATACAATAATATTATACGCATTACTTGTCTTTTGTAAATATCTTTATTGAAATACAACTTTAATTTATTCAAATAATAATAAAATTCATTAATATTTTTTAGAAATGATATTTAACCAATAACAAATTATTTAATTATAACAATTTTAAATTTTAAACGTGATATTAAAATAATAAATAACACTTGAGATCTCTTAATGACGTCATACGAAACGATCAATGTACAAGTCCCCATATCGTCAGCACAGGCGATATATTACTATTTAAACACTTAATACATAATATATTGTGATAAGGTCACGATTTGGTCAAATAAAAATAGGTTTATAAAATGGATTCTTGTGAAATTTACAACAGGATTATTGTGTTTACTATATATAATGATTTACGACCCAGCAACCATTATTCTCGCAGATATCTCGTGAGTTGTATTATAAGTTATAAGTTATAATACAATTAAACCAATATACAGTGGAGAAAAATCGTTTTCCTTTAGTTCCGGACGGAAACTTTTCCACTCGTCTTTTTGGGCACATTTTCTTATTATATTATATATACGTCCGAGCGTAACACCGGTGGATCCATATATATCGTGAAATTATCCGAATTTCTTCTCCCGCGCAGTTATCACAAAATTCTCGACTATTTACCAATCGGCTAATGGAATGAGCGAAAACTTTTAGCAGAGTATTTTTACGGGGAAAAAAATCGCGACAAAGTCGACCGTTTTCGGTCCGTTAACCATCTCGCCGAACGCACTATACCGCGCGCGCGTTATTATTCTCCCGTCTTACTCGCTTCCTTTCAAACCCACGACGATATTTGTCGTAAAAAAATAAAAATAATAATAAAAAAAAACGAAAAAAATTACACTCACGCGTGTAGTATACCGTATTCGTTTGTTCCGGTTGTTAGGTAAAAAAAAAAAAATGGAGATGGGGGAAAGGAAAAATGTATCGAAATTAACGGGCACAAATGACTGCAAATATACGTCGAATGTTATTATATGAAACTCGTGCGCGGCACGTGCACGCGGAAAAATATAGAATAAAATACCTTTGGGGACCGTCGAGTCATTTGGCAGCAACCGAGACCCGAAAACACGACAGCGAGACCTCGTCGTCGTCGGGCGGAACGGGGCCGAAATGCACGTCACCAACATGGGCGAGACGTGATTTACTGTTTCCAACGTACTCCCCTCCGTCGAGTCTCTACCATCTCGGCCAACACGGTCCCTCGAACCGTCCTAAAATATGTGATACAGCATGAAGCAAGGAGCCGGTACTCGAGGAGAATATTTTATCCGTAATATATTATTGCCTGCGACCTGAAACCTCGTCCTTATTTGGACTACAAATACGTATTTTCAAACTATTCCTGTAAATGCGTAGCCAATTGGTAACACACAATTAGACCACTTGTTAATCATTCAAATTGATGCCTTTAGTTATTTGTACCAGATTTTCAAATCAACACCCGACTTTATCATTTTCAGTTCTTTGTGTTGTTCGAGAAAATTTCAATAGTAATCGGTTTTAATTACTGAGGATGTACGTTAAATACTACACGGATTTAATTTGTTTAATACTCTCAACGCATAACAGTTAGTATATATTATATTACAGTAAAATCTAAATATTTTTTATCATTTTAAAAATATCAAATAACATATTATTTCGAAGCCTATCACTGAATACTCTATAATTCTTAAAATTAAAGACGTCCTACGAAAACAAATGTGACAGATAGACATACGAATGTTTTCGGATGCATTTTATATCATATAAAAATTACCTATGCCATTAGAGCTTTTAATCAAAACGTTCCATCTCAGTATTTTCAAATTCATAAGTATTTCTATAAAGTTTTAATATTGATATTGATATTTGTATCGATTTAGATAATTGCGATTATTTATTATAACTATTCAATTATGTCGACTCATTCGCACTACTACGATACGATACACTCGGCAACCGCAGTAAAAGTCACCGCACCAACGCCACCGCACGTTATTAATAGTTTGAGCTACACTATTATTGATAAAAATAAATATGTGATCTCAAAAGCTATGAAATGAAGTTGAAAACGACATTTTTGTACCATTAGAATCATAATTTTTTCTTCCGATTTATTGAAAATATCATCGTGTCGGTATAACATGTTTTCGTGGATTCCGACATACTAATACGTCGATTGCAGTGAAAGGGTTAATTACAACACAGATCTCTGAATAAATATTTAAAATAAGTTTAAAAAGCCCATTCCATTTACGGTTCATAAACGTATTTTAAATAATAATCTAAAAATCGTATAAAACAAAACGAATACTATCAAGTTATGTAATAATATATCCCTACTAACCAAATGAATAATGTTCCACGGATCTATACGAGTATGTAATAAAAATATTAGAGATGTGAAATTTACCGATGAAAATTTTTCGGTAAACTTCGGTAAATTAATATAAATGTTTTCAAGTGAATTTTGTAAATTATTTTTTTATGTTATTTCATAACCTTATCAACCATTTTTTTTTTTTTTTTTACAATTATTTAGTCGCTTATATGTTTAATGTCAAAAGTCGACAAACTTGTAACTACGGATAGACGGACGGACATAACGGGAATACAATAATATGTCTAAACTCGTGTTTAAAAACCTAAAGTTATAAGCAAAATTGCTTTTTCAAAAATTTGTCATTTAAAACGTTTTAATACGGGACACCAATGATTATCAAAAATTTCGGTGATTTTGTTAAAAAAAAAAAAAAAAAAAAACAATTACAGTAATATTGTGTTTCTCAGATCTGTTTGAGGCCGACGCGAGACAGTAACGTACAATTATTGTTTTGTTATATCCTAACAGAAAAACACTATCGACATAATATTGTATTATATATAATATAATTTTCGGTAATGTAACCGACGTATTTGCACTCCGGTCGTTTGAAATTCTAAAAAGGGTCCATAAATCAAAGGTTTTACGGGGAGGGAGGAAGATGGGTAGAATAAAATATCATCTCCCCAACATTGGCGTCCTCCTCTCGTCGAATCTCTTCGAGCACACGCAAGCGTTTATAGTATATATAAACGTTTACGGCGATTAAAAACGATTTCTCACTAATCTATTCGATGACGACCTCAATAATTCATCGGAGCCTAGCCGAAGAGACTTTTTGGTCCCGTCCAGCTCCGGTACGAGTAACGCCGATGGTTATTTATTATTATAAACCTGACCGAATATACGTTATATTATTATTATTATTATTATTATTATATGTGTATACTGTATATATATATATATATACTTTTTTTTTCTTGGCATACGTGAAATAATGCATAAATCAAATAACCCGTCGGGCGAACGAGTATCTACTTGTGTACGTACAAAGGCGGCGAGGGGTGCGCTGAGTTTTCTGGAAGGCAGCAAAGTTGATATATGAGCCCCGAAACGCCCCCTCGGAAACGCCGACTAGCCCGTCCACCCCTCTGACGTCGCTAACGCGGCACTCGCGGCAGACGTATACGCGCGCACGAAATAATTATTATTTTACGCCTAAGATTTGTTTATATCAAAATGTTATTTCGAATTTCGTGTAATTTGTGCGATTCGCAACACTACACATATTATATAACGCCCGTTGCGAGTGGAGTTTTCAGGATGGACTTTTTAAAATGAAACGAATACGTACACTGAACCGAGTATATCTGTGATTTCAATAAAAATATAGATTAATTTAAAAATATGTTTGTTAATATACGTCCAATAAAATGTTTGTTGATTTAGAAATAAAACATTTCTTAATAATTTAACAGTAAAATAACAAAACGCATTATTGATTTAACAGTGTCTTTTATCAATGTCTTGGGTAAAATTAATCCGATTGAATACAAATTTATTTAAATTAACAAATATTTCGTTAATTCAATTATAAATATTTTGTATTCGTTTCTTTCTTTCTACTTCGTAGAACAAATGCCCATTTGTTAATCAAAATAGTCAATTTAAACGGAATATCTTTTCAATTTAATAACATATTTTATAATAATAATGACATCTGTATTAAATTTACAAATTATTTTTATTGAATTATAACTTTTATATTTTGTGAAACTTACAAAATGAATTTGTTATTGTAAACACATTTTTCATTAATTTAACGATATATACACATTAAAACAATAAAAATTTCATTATTTCAACAAATATTCGTTTGTTAAAATATGATAATTGCATATTGTTAATTCTACCAATGACATTTGGTTCAGTGTATGCAAACACGACGTAATGGGAACCGAAACAGTTCAATGCAAACATCTCGTTACATCAGATCAACTGGTCGCACTAAGTCATTTTTTTAAATTTATATAAAAAAAAAACTTTTCTCAGGACGTGATCGCAGTTAAAAGATCAAAAATAATTATTTAGATGATATTTTATAAAAAATTATAATTATATGCAAAAACTATTTTTCGGGGTTTTTTTTTCACACATGGTATATAACATCAGTCATATTCGTGATATCGAAAAAATATTGGCGAAAGAACACGGATAGTTTTAGTCTATAATATTTTGTAAAATTTTGGTTTCTTAATATTACAATTACAGCCTGAGAAAATATTTTTCTTGTAAAACAGTTTTGTTAACAAATATCGTGATAACACAATAATAAAATTTAATACTGACACGGAACTATTTTGAAATTGCCTTTAAAATATACTTAAATATTTTTTAAGTAATTGGATTTTTATTTTTCTTAAAATTTCCTACACAGAACCCCTTAAAATTTGCGTGTATCATACGCTCAGTTTTTAACGAATTAAATTTTAAGAAAAATCTAAATGTTTATAGGTTTTTAAAGTATTTTATAATTAGTCATAATATATCAAAACCAATTTTTTGTTATTGCATTATCACGGTTTTTTAAAAATATATATAAATTGTGCTTCGCTCACTCCTACAACTTTTTCAATAACTAATTTACATGAAAGGTATAGTATTTTTATATTTTTTTCATATACGAACGTATAGGTACTAATTTCATTTCATTTAAAAAAAATAACATCTACGAAGCATATAAATATCACTGATATTTCTTCAATAATTTATACGATAATTTCATATAGGGCCAAAACTAGTTTTAACATTAAACGTGTTAAACATTTCAAATTTTAAAAATTATATTCATAATTACATTATATACATAAGTACACATTAATTATTAATTACGTATATTCTTAATAATTTACATAAGCATATAATACATAACATTGATTTAAATTAATTTTACAAGCTAAAAATATATTTATTTTATTTTTAATTTGACTAAATGTAAAAAATAAAATGCTTCTAACGAAATAATGAATTGTAAAATTGTTCTATTTGATTAATTATGATTTTTGACGAACTGTTCGGATACCTGATTAAAGATATATATTATTTTGTAAATTAATTTTAGTTGTTGAAAATTCTTTGCCTGACAGCAATATCAAGTTTCCAGAAGTTGCATTATGATTACAGGCTTGCACAAAAATTTCAGCGCAATAACAATGTACAATTTCCGTAACACCCCCTGTCAATCATAACTAATAATTCATTTTCAAAAAACTTTAAATCTCAACACGGCGTTGTGTTTTGTCTTATGAAATATTTTTCAACGACTAAAATTAATTTAAACAATTAACTTTACGTGAAGTTTGCAAAAAGAAATTTAATTCTAATTTTATTTTCAAACTTTAATCAAAAAATTTTCTCAAAATAGCGTTTAAATGTATAAATCATCCAAATGATCTTATTTTATCCTTTATTATAACACTTTGATATAGCTATATAGGTTATACATTTTTCTCTATTAAACAATATAATATAAACATCTAATATTTATATGGGAAAATTGCTGTAACGTTAAATTATTATCATTCTTAAACCTGTAACGGTAAGTGCCTAAGTATATATCTGTAAGTGCTTGTTATCGTTTTCGACGTTTCCATAAAATACAGCGTTTAATCGATGATCGCCTCTCACAGTGTACTTGGTTGGTTAAAACGTATTTTATCAATAATATACATGTTTATACTCGTTGTTTGCTAAGAATACGACTGCGTGATTCATTTCGATTATTCTAAGGTTCATGATTTTTTATTTATTAAACAATGCGTTATTGCGAGTTAATACACATCGAAAATGTTTTGTATAATAAATTGTATAGTATATTCTTCATTTATATGAATGTTCGAAAAACGTTTTAATATCTAATATGTGCTATAAATATATTTTTTATAAAGTATATGCGTTATCCTGAACACAATATTATTAAAATATCTAACTCAAATTACATATTGCTTTTTATAACCATTCAATAACGAATTATTTGCTTTTAAATCGTATGAATAAAATATCGGCATGCATAACACTCTAAATAATCAATATCCAAATGGTTGAAATATGAGAAGTAGTATTTAAGTAATATTTTTTAGACTACTATATGGACAAAAGTAATACAACAAGAGATAATGTTGCGTATGAAAAATCTAGTCATTAATATAATAGTTATTTTTTTTAATTTTTTCAATTTATTTTTCATAAAAATTCATATATTCCAAAAATTCCCAACAAATATAGAGAGTATTCAATCAGAAACTTTTGTTGGGTTAAAATAAAACAATTTAATGTTTTCATATTATATCATTATAAAAAAAAATTACTACAGTTGATACTAATATAGTATTATATAAAAATATATATGGGGGATCATTCAAGTATCATATCAGAACATTTTTTAGCCCATTTAGACCCCATTCCCCTTTTGTCATAAAAATCCAGTATATGAAAAACCCCTCCTTCCCCTTCACAAAATACTCATGTAATACTTGAACACCTCCTAGCTATCAATCTATACATATATAAAAAAAATTTTATAGGTAATTATTATTATGCAATCAATCTAACAGATAATGTATACAATTACAATTTTAATTAGGAAAAATAAAGTTGGAAATATTTTGTTTTGGGAAAAATATTATTGAAATTAAATTTTTTAGAAAAGATAAAATTTGAAAAATTTTTTTTATAATATATATTTTTGTGAGAAAAACAAAAGTTGGGGAAAATGGCATGAAAAAACGTATATATAACCTAGTAGTTTGATAAATTTTATCCAATCGAAAATATTATTTTTCAGCAGTAAGTATATTATTTACAATATAACAATATATTATTGACATTAAAAAAAAAAAAAAATCAAATATTTTTCAATTCATAAAGGATAATTTTAATGCATTGAATAATAAGTACGGTGTATAGTATAATACAAGTGTTCAGTACATATTATATAAGTTTCATCCATATTTCGTCATATTTTTTTATTAATTTAAACTATATATTTTTATTACATGATATTAAAATATACATGATCAATAATAAAGCGAGCCAATAAGTATAAATAATAACACAGTATAAACAATAATAATATATAACATTAAATCATACTTAGTTAAATCATTATAATATATTCAACAAAATATATAATTATTAAATTTGTATTCTCAACACCAATGTAGCAATATTGCCTATACAAGGCGCCGTCATAACCATTAATTGTTCAATCTGTAACCTGTGGATACCAAACATTCCCAATAGATAATATACGTAGTTGAATTACATATTATTATAGAATCCACATTTTTTTCAATAACTGAATTTTGATTATTATAAATAAATTTGTTTTTATTATTATAACGTGTTTTTTTTTTTATTATTAAATTACACTTATTTTTTATTATATTATTATTATCTATATTTGAGTATCTATATTTTAATTTAAACGGATTTAATAATTGTATTGTATAAATATAAAATATAAATGTTTAACTGAAACCGAACTGTATTGAAATGTATTTAGAAAGACTTTATACTTTACACGTGTGAACGACACTATTATATATTTTGGCTGTTGGTCAACATCCCCATGTGTAAACAAAATACGTACTATTTTTGTCTGTTAAAAGAAAAATACAACTCATAAATCAGCCAAATCCAGCAAAATATATAAATAAGAGTATAAATTAAATCTCAAAGTGTTAAAAATATAACTTTTAATGAAAAATTTTTAATTGATTTCGTATTCGAAGTGTTACGAATTTACAATACAAAACGACCTCACAGCGTATTCGGAGCGCTTGTGAAAACTGTAGGTCAGCGCTTAAAATATACAAGTAAACTAGTGTATAAAAACAACACGATATCTACAAATAAAAATATGCGCGTGTACGATGATAAAAATCACAGCTGTTATCGATATAATAGATTCTTTATGTTTTGATAATATGCACTATATAATAGATCCACGATTATATTTTAAACGGCGAATTAAGTTCGGGTTCACGTTGCGGTCCACCAAATAGATGGGGGAGGGGGCAACCTTACACTCGGCATACCTCGTTTTTTTTCAAAAATGTATGCTTTTTCTCTGATAATATAACGTCTTTGGAGGGTTAATCATTTCTTTCTGCGGGGACAAAACTATACCATCATTTCATCACAAGACAATTTACGTTTCCGGGGCGAATCTTTTCCCGGGACATTACAGAGCGGTACAACGTCCCGCCGACCGTCGCACACTGTCAACCGAAACGATCTCAGAGACTCAAATTACCGGAAGTCCGTGCGTTTCCCATTACGGACAGAAGGTCAGTCGTTGTTGAAAAAAAAATCACTATATTCAAAAACATAAAAGACATAACTACGACGGCCGTGGACCACCGACGCACGAGTGATTTTCTACGATTCCATTAAACGTTATGCTACAATGTTTCATTGACGAAATTCAATTACATGTGCCGGGTGTATCTACTGCAGTTTACACAAATGCAGTAAATATATTGAACGCGGAGCATTCGCGTTCATACGGTATTGTATACGTCCAAATCGTCCGTTTTCACAAATAGTTATCAGTACACAATCAGACATCAATAAAACATATTCTACGCGTTATCCGTTATTAAAACAGTGGCGTATCGACGAGTAACATGTTTGCGCATGTTCGGGGCCCCCAGATTAAATCGGCGTGTATATGACGAAAATACTATTACCGGTTCATTACCATGATTACCGCATTGTCGTTAACGATAGTTAATTCAATATATACAGTATGTGCAGTATTCCAGGCATCCGCAAATATTCTACTATACAAAAATGTTCGTTCTATTAAATTCGTTTGAAAACGATTGCGCTTATTCATTATATTTTTCGGAAATTATAATGCTAAAAATAAAAACTGAACGGTCGGTTAGGCGAAAAACGGTTTCGACAGTGAATTTAAAACTTATTAGTACGCATTATACCATTAGACCATTATAACGGCCGGTATTTGTACGGGTATAAATACTGGAAATTACCGTGTAGTCTTGTAGACATCTCGAGCACGTTAAGCTCGTATATAATTGAAATTTAATAAGGCTGTCATCATTTTTGATAAGGGCATTTTGTTATGTCTCCATCAGATAACAGTAATCGTAATCTTTTGGAAACACGAACCAGGGGACGACATGCACGATAACTAACTTCGGGAAGTTGGCATTAGACACGGAAATTTCCGATGTTTCTACACTGGCTTCCGTTTCAATATACCAAAAGTAACGTCGAATTCGCCTTTAAAATGTCATTAACATTGCACTATCCACTCCTTATCGCAATGTTACTTCAAAACTTATTTGAATATTTAGTTTGATAGCAATTTAATATATTCCTTATGTAAATGTTATTGGGGTTAGTTGTTGTAATTTTGACATTTTTTAGTTTTCTAATTTTTCCATTAGTACTTTTTACATAAATGTTAATCTATTGTATAAATTAACTTCATAGGCATATTTAACAATAAAAAGACAAAAACCAAGTCAAAATGTGATAATTTGCCACGAGATAAGGTAAACTAAACTATTACATTCCGAGGATAAGTTATTACACTATTATTTTAATATATCTATTTAAGTCAATAATAATAATCTAAAATAATAATACTAATAATTAAATTAAATTAATTATTTACAATGTTCTTATATTATAAAATAATAAATAATCATTAAAACGAACTATATTATGTATTATATATTATAACGTAATTTTTTAAATATAATAAATTGCTTTTTATATTATATAAGAACTGGATAATTTTATACGGTGTAACAATTTATTTCCCTTTGACTGTTATAATTTTCCCCGTACATACTTTTTCTATGAATCTAATTTATACGAAAAATTTTCAATTTTATTAAATTTATTACTAAAATTCATTACATATATTACAACGATTCGAACTGTCTTATCTTGAATTGTTGTTCCGTAAATAAATATAAAAATATTTGACTAAAATTTACTTTTGATAAGAAAAACAAAAAACATAAATTACTCTTGATATTTACAAAATATTATAAATGTTATATATGATGAAGATATTATAAATTATATTTTAAGTAAAAGATATATCTATTCACTATTGTAATAAATTTCCAAAGTAATAACTAACGTCGCTTTGTCCTAATTTGCGCATTAGATATTCTACAAAGAAATGATTATTATCACCATATTACAGTCAATAAAATTGTGATTTCACTTCAATGGACTTCAAAATAATAAGTATTAAAAATATAATTTAATATAATTATGTTTTGAAATTTCAGAAGAAAAACAATTTTATAGAATTTTTATTATTTGTTCGAAATAAAATAAAATAAGTTTTGTATTTCAATTTCATAAATATAATGTTTTCTATGATATTTATAAAATTCCAATACATATATAGACGATAAGTTTTTAAGTTTTTAAATAAACGTAAATGATTATTTTAAATTATACGGAATTGATTATTTTCAAGTTGATAGGAGGAAAATAAAAACTTCTTTACAAGTTTATTTAGTATTTAAAAAATACGAGAATTTCCGATAAACGTGCTTTTATATTTTCTAAGAAGCTTGTTATTATTTTACTCTACTGTAATCGTTTTTATTGGTGTACAAATATATACATTGACTATAATGTATACATTCACCAAATTTCTTAAACGATCAAATGAGAAAAAATAATAATAAACAAATAAATTTTCTGCTTTCAATACAAGTTTTGTAGCTTCGGGCTTTTAAAATATCCAATAATAATACTATTATATACAGAACGTTTTAAAGAACGGTATTATTTAATACTGCGAAATCAGTAAATTATATTCTATATGTACCTATTCATTATACATACCCATGTATATAGAAAGAGAGAGTGAGCTAAATAGGGGAACGTGAAAATATGTACATTTCATATAATAGTGTTTAGCTTTCGGTGAATAAAAAATGTTTAATTTTAAATAAAAAACGATTTGAAAACGCAAAATATAACATATATTTTTATAATAAATGGGTACTGAAAAACGATTTATATCGAAAACAAACACTGAACTAACGAGCAAAGACCCCCTCTCCGCATAAAGGTTTTCGACCCCAAAAATATTTTGAACGGATAACGAGATTTTAAGCGTTCGTCCTAATTACCTAATTAATAATGCCCATAGATAAGACAGTTTATGGTAACCCTAAAATGTTATTTTTGAAAGGCGCGCTCAAACACTTCGTGATAGCAATTTAGATGAAAACACAAATCAAACGTGAATTACCGAATTTAAATTGATACTTCCAACCCCACTACAAAATGCATTAAGCGCTATTAAACACACCTGCGCACGAACATATTATTACAATAGACATTGGCGTTATCAACTGACTCGGAATAGCGTTCGCTGCATCTTTATATAATACATGATAACCGAGTTAGATGAAAATATATATTCCCCGTGATATGGAACAATTGCAAACGGCTTTGAAATTTACGACCAGAATATAATAATAAAAGTTCACTTAATATATATATATCATAGAAAAATATATATCAGGAAGGGGGGGACTTTGAGTTTTGGTCGTAACTTATTCGACTGCCGACATTTCCAACCTTTCGGTTTCGCTGAACCGTAACGATTAAAAAATGCCATCAATTTTCAATTCGTAGACATGGCGTAGGTAATGCACAACAGCTGATGACGCTCAGACGTTCGAAAAATCGTTTCATTCTTTCTAAAAGTGTTTTACAGAAACGTCTTAAAACATCGATTTATCACGAAACGTACCGCAGATATTTCACGAAATTGAAATTCACTCAGTTTGGGTTTTCGATCGACTTAATTATAGTATAACACATATATATATTTTACTAAATACTAAATACTATATTTTCAAGTATGCAAATAAACACTCATTAAACGTTTAAATATACTAAAAAAAAGTTTTATAAATTGAAATTTAGATATTATAATTAGTTATTTTTCACTATTTATAGTATTTATATATTTGTAGATTGCAAGTATATTAATGTCACTAACGTAATATAACATTATGTACCTATTTAAATATAAATAAAAACAATGATGGGTATATTACAATATTACATAGCACGTCTTATTATATTATTTTCAATAATTACTGTAATGTATATTTATGGTTTGCGAATTTTTCTGTTTAAATAAAATCAACGACATTTCTCTAACACTGAATTGTCAACCATTTTAGTTGAACCTTGAGAACATTGTTTTTTAACACATTATTGTTCTGCTACTTTATTTTCAAACATACATTTATTTATGTATATTTCCAACTATGTTGAAAGTAGCAAACCTAAATTCATATATTACATTTGATATTTTTAGAGTTTGTTTAAAATGTTTAATACTTTTAGAATTCTCTCGGTGTGGGTTTTTGAATAATACGAGTAGTATTGAATTCTTCAAAATGGTTTATATAAAAACTTTATAAGTCGTAAGCAGAAGCGTATGCCGGATAAAATTTATATAATATACGGTTTTAAGATGGTCAGTGGCGTATTTAAAGGGACTATTAAGAGCACATTCCCTGGACAGCTAGGGTGTCTTCGGAGAAGCAAATTTTAACGACTTCGATGCTATTTTCTTATTTTCTACAAATGTTCACAGTTTTTGTTACAACTTTGAAAATAGTCGAGTTTGAGTTATGTACTAAGTATTCCATTCGTTATACAAATTAACCCGAATATTTTAAAAGTTTGTATTTGTAGCATAACTATTAAATCGTAAATTTTATCTACTTATAAAAAAATTTTGGTTAATACATTTTAAAAATGTTCATCAATTTTTTTGTATTTGAAATTTTTATATATAGAAAAAATAATATATGATAATAAGCATATCTGAGCATACAGTTTTCTATGTTTCGGTATAATATAGATTATAAATTTTAAATGCAAATTTTTCATCAGGAAGATAATATAAACTCTAGGTATCTACACAATGACTAGCAAAAGCCAAGGGGGAGATCCAAACATTAATTTTTAATTACAATTTATAATATTATTTATAGTTAGTATAAGCCCGTGGTCTACAATATACACCGTACCTATTAGTAATAAAGTTCAAAATAGAAAAATATTTTCTCACTACACTCGATAATTAATTTATTGCAATATTGTTTCTTCCTCGTAGGTACCTATTTCCTAATTACCTAATTATTATTAGGTATTCATTTCTTGACCAATTATCTTTTTGATGCTTAAATAAATCTGTGTTAAACTGCTAAAACAAAATGATATATACGTAAAGTTGACCATCCCACGTCAATAAGTCACGTATACTTAGGGATACCATTTTTAACTGTGCATGCACATTAAAACAAATTTTTAAACAGCCTTTTTTTTTGACAAAGGATACAGGTAAGAGTGTAGACCAAATGTTGGTGTTTAAATTATAATCTTATATATTCAAAATTTATGGAACTCCAGCCGTTTATTTGTCTTGAAAAAATTGATTCTATCATTGATTATAAATTACTATAGATTGGCCATACGTGTATAAATTCGTATGGGCGTCGAGTTGCAAATGTTACCTTTAAGAGGATGTCGCACCCGTATTTATTGTCTCCGTCTACCTAATGAGCAATATAGCAAAATAACACAATGCAAAACAATAAATGGTGTGTCTACCTTAAAATTTGAGTTTAAACACCAATTACCAATTATAAAAAAGAGAATATATTCTAGAAAATTACATATCTTTTTTGTAAAATATCTTGTATCAAAGAAATTACAGCGTTTTAAGTTTTCTTTATTTAAAACGCTGTAACTTCTTTGATAAATAATGTATTACAAAAAGGATACGTCGTTTTCTAGAAAACATTCTCTTTTTTAAAATTGGTAATAGGTTTTTAACTCTAATTTTAACATAGACATCATATTTATTTTATTGCGTAGTGTAATTTTGCTATATTGCCTATTAGATGGACGGAAACAACAAATTTGGGTGCGATGTTTTCTTAAGTACTACGTTCCGATATTATTTATGGCGGATGGCACAGACTACGTCGGCAGTCAAGTCTTTTTTTTGGTGCGTGCGAGCACTGAAAACGGAGGCATTTTAGCAATGACTGGAGCATCGACAGTCGATTATTTCTATAATCATTAATCAGCTTATCGCTTATCACGGCCGTGTCACAGAAGGGTCACTTTATCAAAATTACATGAGTTCTTATGGTCACCCAAAAAAAAATAGGTTAGACATTTTGAAATCGCTACAGGTAACCAGGAATTTGAAATGTCCTCAATTTTCCATATTTCTGGCCACACAGATAAAAAAAAACAGCGGGTTTTCAAATAATCTTAGCAATATAATATAAAAATGTTACCGACGGACGACGATGTTCTTGAATTATATATATATATATATATATATATAATATTCTGTGATTATCTGTTTTTATCTGATAAATATTGGAACCGGGGTTATCCAATATATTGTCATTACGAGAAAATATAATTCGCTATTATAATTTATAATAGACTAGTACATTTGTGTCTATACCAGCCCATGGCAAAATAAGATTATTTAGCGACGCACCAACTTTTCGATGACATTTGGACAAGGATTATTACAGGTGAATTATCCATTGACTATTACTTATTGAATTAGGGCCGACATGTGTGATTATAATAATATATTATTATATAAGATAAGATAGTATAATAATATATATTATATAATGAATAAGATAATATTCATGATATGTAGAATATATTTTTAAGTTATATTTAACGGTGTGTCTAAAGACCCGACCATTATCACTTATTATTATCACAATGCGGTCGGGTAGATAATAATTTCCCGACCATGATATTATACGTGTACTACTATACACATTACGAAACTTTCAATATATACAGTACCTATTCAATTTTAAATCGTATATTTCTGTTAAATATGCGTATAATTTTTTTATCGGTTCTTTCTTTTGAAGAAGTTTTTTAATTTATTATTTGAGTTGAGTGTAAAGTAATTTTTTTTTTAAATATTGCATTAGTTTTTATCCAAGTAAATTAAATTTTTATTAAATGTATGTTTAGATATTTTGTTTGTGTTGCTGTATCTGAAGAATTGGTTCAGAATATAGATGGTAATAACATAGAGTAATATCTTACTCTATGGTCCAGAAAATTACGTACAATGGATAAATTTCTCAGGCTCACAATGGAAATCCAATATTATATATATTTATATAATTCAGTGTATGTTAGCAAAATTATGATTTTGTAACTGTGGGTCTTTAAAAGAAAGAACCGATAAAATAAATATATGCATATATAACAGAAATGTATACATGACTAAATTAAGTGTAATATACCTATAAAAAATTAGCACTATCTGTTATCACGCATAATATCACAGTCAGCTAGGAAATTATTATCTACCCGACTATTATTGTAATGATAAGTGATAATGGTTGGGTCACCAGACACATCGAATAGTTAATAATACGTTAAAATATTTACAAGTATATACATAATTAATTATAATTATTATTATTTATTAAAATACTGAATAAATCCCGGGTAGCATAAAACAAATCTCAAATAGTAAAAATAGTTTGAATGATATAATAAAGTAACTAACATAATTAATATATAACAAACTTGTATTTCTAGACGATTGTCTTTATACAAGAAAAATATCTACTCGACTGTCAAATAACTACATTATGTAAGATATCTTATTTAATTTAAATAATAACAAGAGTACAAAATATTAAAAATAATAATAATAAAGTACAACTAAAATTTTACACAAAGTAGTAATTGTCACAAATATATATATATATATATATATATACACAATAACTTATATGTGTCAGGTATTTAATAATTACAAATGATTTAAAATGGCTTTAAAAACAAATCTATTTTATAATAGGTATTCCAAAAACGCAATTATTGGTTTACATGAATGAAACTCCTATAAGAAAACGTTAAAACCTGTAAAATATGCTTTAGTCCTCATGATAAAAGTAATAAATCAAAGATAGAAATAACCAGTCGCTTATTTTCTTATTTCTGGTATCTATACCAGTATTAATCTAAATGATAGAATTTTGTCAATAATTTATCTCCTACAATATATTAATCTTTATAACGCATTTGTTACAGAGGCGCAAATTTTGTATATTTTTCTAATAACCCATTTCTTCTAACAGGCCATATTTTGAAGTAGGATTGAACAAAATGATGTATATTTTCGATCCATTAAATCTTTTAAAATCGACTTGTAGAAATATGTTCTTAAGCATAATTTTAAAATACTTTTTCTTATTACTAATCGTTCTCTACCAAAAGTGACTACTCGTGCTCATATTTATCCAGGACATTTCGAAAAAAACGTTTAGTGCTAGTGAGGTGTAGACCCAACATACCTACTATAGATTTCATTGACAATATGGATAAATACAATTGTTAGATTTATTTAATTTGTCGGAAATTTCGAACCACAAACATTTTTATGAACTATTTAAAAATACAGTTTCACGATTAAATCATTTAAAAAAATGGCAGAAGTTTCAAGAGACATTAAGGTGGTTATTCGTAAGTGTGAAGGATCAGATGAAACTAAACGTATGTTTGACTACAAATGTTATGAACTTCTGTGGAAATCCGACAAATAAACCAAACTATAGGACATGCGAAACTGGTGTTTGAAAATGCGGGACAAAATTTTCGTCTTACACGGAGACAATCCCAACACCGGGACACGAATACAGGACAATGTCATGGAATATACGTATACAATACGGGGCCGGGGAGATTTGGGGGGGGGGTCGGATTCCTATCATTATTATTAACATTAATAACATAACATTATTATTTTTTTTTTTTGTTGTAGAAACTTTTCCCAGTACCTTTACATATGATAATATTATACGAGGAGTAACATTTAATTACATTTTTCGTTATTTATCTCTCCTCCCCTCCTCAAATTGTAAAATGTATGCCACTGTACGGGACGTATGGCGTTTACACGCTACTGTACGTATGACTTAATATTAAATTATACCAAGCGTGTAAAATATTATTTTTACAATCGATTATAATATGATATGAAACACTATCATATTATATTTATGTACGTCAGCGACAATCGCGACAACGGTGCAGTGGGCGGCGGGAAAAGGGGTCGAAGGCGCATGGCTCGCGGGCGTATATCTAAGTGGTACTATATTTTCGGCCCATGTGCCAATATCAGGGCCGCGAGATTTGTTTTGTTTTTCGCTTAGAATATAATATATTGTCGGCGCGCGTGTCGACGTTTTTAACGTGACTTTCGGTCACGTGCAAATTACATTACACTGCCGACTCCAATTTAGGTGTTATATATATATATATACATATATTCAGGACTGGCACAAAGTTTTCCGGGCTCTGGCCAAAATCGCTTTTAAAAAGAGGAAATAAAGCGAAAAAAAAATAAGAAAGCCGGTCAATTAGACATTGGGTAGGATACTGGTGGTGGTCATTTTGAATTAGAAAGCAATGATAAATAATTTCTTTCGATTCTGAGTCGTACCTGGTGTAATATATATATATAGAGGTACCTACACAAATATTACAGTTGAAAATTTTAAAATTGTGCAATGTCGCCGCACATTTTATTATATTATATCAGTATATATCAATTATCCAAATAAACATTCCATTTTAGCCAAATACACACTTTGTTAAATTACAATAACTCGGAAATCGCGTTATAGCGGCCAACAAATATAATAAAATAAATATATACCCAAATATTAATATTGGCCGATTTCAACCGCTTTAATCTAAAATGACAGTATACACAGTATTGCAGGGACAGTGGCGGCTCGTGAGTAAACAAATTGGGAAAACTGAAAATCTAATGTAAAAGTTATGAAAAAAACGTGCATTTTATTTGTCATACACAAATATATTTTATTTGTTTGAATAAAAACTCTAATATAGATAAGTACTCCATAGCGATACGTTGTTACAGAGAAAATACACGACGATCGCGACACGAACGGAAAAAACTTTAAAAAAGTACTAAAGACTAAAAAAAAACTAAAAAGACTAAAGACTAGACTCAAAAGTCTGTACAATACGATACGATTTACTCTAGTCCTCTGCCATGCTGTGCATACGTAATGTATATACAAAAATTAGTCTCGTCTCTTGAACGACAGTCCCCGAACTGCTAGACACCGTCGCGCGTCGTCATTATTCGTATTATTATTAAATAATACCTTAATTACTAGTAAAATATTATAATCAATTATATAATACACAATATTATATTATAAACAATAATACCGAAAACGATAATAATTGTTTTGAATATGAATAAAAAACGGGCCGCCATTGATTGTCGGTAGGTATAGAGTATTTGAAGGAAGTTTTTCGCCTTCCCCGAGGAAACTACTGGAAAAATCGAAAAATGCCATGTGTCCAGAGTATGTCGTCTAGAGCCGATTTTCTATCGTTATTGTTTGCTCGCTAAGCTCAGAATCTAAAAAAAATATAAATAATGTCATTAACTATTCGCGCGAGTCCTAATACATGGGGTGATCGTATTTTGAAAATTAATACACGGAACAGTGACAGAAAAATGAAATAAAATAAAGTAGAAAACGGCGAATCGTAATGATTTTCCGCCGTAAATCGCTTTGAAACCGGCAAATAAGCAATCCTCGAAAACGGGACGATCTCGCGAAAAAACGGCGCCCAGATTGCACACCTCTTCCACCGGCACTGTACATTATACAATAATAACATGCGATGGCATGCGGCAATCGAACACGCATAAATCGTCGGCTACAGATCGATGAGACCCGTTAAGCCTAGCGGACCATATGTCGTAGAAAATATACTTGTGCGTTATACAATACATATACTGTGTGGGCGTTTATATAATATATACGGGGTAGACATCGTGAACGGGAATAATACGAGCGACCGTTACCGGTGCGGAGAACGCCGTTACCGCAGCCGTTTCCGGTCCGCACGTGACTCGCCGCCGCGTTCCGTACGGACGGTTTTCGCGAGTTATCATTAAAACGCCCCCGCCGCGTCTCCCCTCCGTCGAATTGATACCGCGACGCGCAAAACATCGCACGTGCAGCGCCCCGCGGGTTCGGCTACAAACTTTTCCAATTTACCAACGGTCCGACACAGCACGGTGTAATTAATTATTATTATAAGTACATCGTACGTTTCGAATGCGGACGAAATTGCATAATACCGTCAATATATACGGAATTTCAAAAGTCTCTCGGACTATACAAATATACTTATTATCAGGTATACGTATATAATATCAACCAGAGACCATTCTTCGATCGCAACTCTTTGAACGGCCGCTGCGGACCGAATGCGATTCGAAAATATATTTCTAAAGTAAATAATAATAATTATTATAATAATATATTCCGATCGAGGAAGCATTACGCGTCGCATCGACCGCCGACCTCTCCCCCCTCCCCCTACCAACTTTGATTGAATGTTCATTAGTCCTTTGCACGTGCATAAAAGCGAAAAACACGAATGAACAATACTGTATATATATATATATATTATTCAATAACTATATAGCTACTTCTTTAATTCCATGACCGCATTTCAAAAGTTTGATCAAGGCATTCACAGAAATATAGTAATACTATTGTATAGTACCTATATTATATACCAACATATTGTATAATTTTATTCCAGTAATAAATTATACGAGTACGCTTTTGTTAATACATTGTTAATAATACGTCTGATTTTAGATTTTTTGACAAATATGTAGTCGTCTATAATTTTGAAAAGACAGTTGTCGGTTATTGATTTATTTTATTTTATTGAATATTGACTCGGAAAGTGGTTTAATCGTTTAAAAAGAATAGAGTTACCGGTTAGTTTATTAAAATTCGCGGTTAGGTTCAAAGTATAGTGTATATATAGAGATATATATATAGGAACAGGCAAGAGCAGAGAGATAGCAGAAGTTTTGAGAAGGAAGAATGTGAATATTTGTTGCTCGCAAAAAACAACGTGGAAAGAGACAAGTCAAAAGAGATTAATGAGTCAAAGATATATAAAATCATATACTCAGGAAAGACTAGTACAAGGAATGGTGTAGGAGTGATATTTGATGATGAAGAAATGAAAGGAAATGTGGTAGAGGTGATTAGGAAAATTGATACGGTAATTGTGGTGAGAGTAATATTAGAGGATAAGGTATTGAATATATTAAGTAAATATATGCTCCAAAAGTAGGATGTGAATAAAACCAGAATAAAACATGTAAGCAGTGATAGAATATACTGTGAAAGAGTAGATAGAAGGTAAGGATTCGGAGAAAGGAATGAGACTATAAAAGAATACTTAACTATGTATCAGCCTATGAATTAACAATTGTGAACACATTTTTTAGGAAAAGAGAAGATCATTATATAATCTATAAGAGTGGAGTTAAATAGTGTGTTTCGAAGTCATAACGTATTAGCCTTATAACAGTATATACGTTTGCTATATGTGATAGCGAGTGATATGAGGAATGTAGGGGGGGGGGGTAAGTGAAGAGGATACTGGAGATAAAGTTAAGTAGATGTATAACAGGACTAGGGTAGCCGACTCCAAATAGTTAGGAGAGAATTCGAATGAGAAGAAGAAGAACCATAAAATAAAAACGGGACTTCTACTTAAGATAGTAAAATAAAGCTGGTCAGTAGGTGGTGAAAGCAATTCACTCGTTGGGCAGGATACTGGTGGTGGATATACTGAACTACTGAGTATTGATTACTAGGGATATAGATATTATTCATTTTGTTTTATAATATTTTTAGATTGTTGTTTAAAGTACGTTTCGAAACCGAGAATTTAGCACGCTCGCCGAGTGGTCTTTCCCAACTTGTAATATATAATTTTTTATAATATATATCTATTGATATTGTTATATGAGTATTATATTTTTTAAATTAATTAAGTTTTAGTTTTGAATATTTATTATTGAAAAAATATGTTTTGTAGATTCTAAGCGAAGCGATGAATGTATTGATTTTACAACATGTGTTTTATTTACATTTTATTTTTGTGTTTAATAATTTTTCTATCTCACCAACAGCTTCAACTATAAAGAAAAACTACCCAAAATTAAGATAAACAAGTTTGGTATTTTATTATTATGTATAAGTTAATGTGATCAAATTTAAAAAAAATTTTTACAATTTTTGGACTTTTTATATTATATTTTGAGATTTTAATCTCATAAAATTTTTTTAGGTTTTTTAAATCTGAATCTAAATCTCTATGGTTTTTCATTACTATTGGTAAAAGTCTTTCATAATTTAAAATAAAAATATAAAAATGATAATATTATACCTATGAACCTATATTATTAATTTTTAAATTATATTTAAAAAAATATTGGACAAAGCCCAAAAGAGTTCCCCCATCACGTCTCCTTCAAATCAACCAATGCATACTCTGAAATTGAATGAAATGGTACAAACTGCATCCCGTTAAATTATTGTTAAGATAACAGGGTACGAATATTGAAAAAAAAAAAATTTCACCAAAATGTAGGAGGATACTACAGGAGTTACATCCCAAAATATTCGAATTGCCTCCCATCCTGACCGCAAATAAAAAGACAAATTCAAAAATTTTAGTCAAGTAATTCAAAATTATACATACCATGAGTCGCGTGCCAAAAATGTTCACACTAGTTTTCTCTTATTGTATACCACGTATTTTTTTTTTTTTTTTTTTTTTTTTATGTTTTATCGTCTATCAAAAATCATATATTATTTGGTTTACCGTTTATTTTAATAAATATATATATAATATATATACGTATATACCGTGTTGTTACGCCTTATAACTTATATGGTCGATCTAATATTTGTAGATGGCTTCATAAATGAAATATGTTATCCAATGATGACGGCGAAGCATATGATTTGAAAATAATGGTCGCCGTTTCCTTATCCTGTTGAAGAGAAGTTCGTGATTTTTTTATTTATTTTTTTTTTTTTTTTCTGCTCCACTGTACTTTATCTAACGAGCGTTATTTGCCCAAGCTATATTCTCTTCGGGGAAAATGTGTACCACATCAGCAGCCGCGAGGCGTGCGCGACAAATTACATCGGTGTAATCGGGCTTGCGAAGATGTGCATGGAAAAAATAATACTGAAATCCCCAGTATAAGAAAACGACATTCTAATGAGAAGCTTTTATAAACTATTTGAAAGGATATGAAAAAAATAAAAAAATGCTGAGAAACCATAATCCGAGTTATTTGAAGACGGAAATAAATACATATAGAAGTGGCGAAAATCCATGTCTCATTAAGTATTCATGCAGATCGTTTAACCACAACCATGTCACCGGTTACATTTTTATACGGTGGTTAGGTACTATTTAACAACCAACAAAACTCAAACAAATATATTCTTATCAACAGTGACTAGATATTAATTTAAAATGCCTCAAATGCGTATAAACATTATTAACAATAAAATAAAGAGCCATTATGTTGCGTTTACTTTGTTCTTGATGATAACATATATGTATACCTATATCATATTTACACATATATATATTTACTAATAATGTTATCCTATTAGATGATGTGAAAATTCTTATGGTGGCACATATATAATTATAAATAAATTATTTCTTAAATATGTATCACAAACACAAATGATAATAACAATCATTTTGTTAGTTTCTGATAAAATCAGTGGGTATGTACGTATCTAGTTGGTTTTACATTTAATTACGTACAATAATTGCTATGATTGTACAAATATAAATACATTCGTCTCTAATTTCACAAAAAAAAAAAAACAATATGATTAAAATTTTAATTTTTTTTTAAATAAACGTATAAAAGAGAAATTGTGCATTTCCGATGTTACTATCCGTTTTGTTCGTAATTAATAATTAGTAAGGTAATGAAAATTATTACAAATAAACAAAACTCCAATTTTAATTATCTCGTTTAATACACCGTATGACTTAGGCCCGAATAATATAAACAGTTAAATTTACACGTGCATACAATAAAACTGACGTAACGATGTGAATGTATAAAAAAATTTAATTAAGTTACAGTACCTTGGTTGAAAACTCAAATATATACCTGTATTGAGATGGCTCGTTAAACATAATATCCAGTCAATAGCTTAAGAACCGCCGGATACACTAATAAACATGTACGGGTTAAGGTGTAAATTACATCCAAATTATAATGGTTTATAAAATAAAACACAAAATCAAAATAATTGTATTTTATATTTTGAATAGGTATTGAGAATACGAGTTCGTGGTTTTTTTCGTGTACAGGTCTATAAATAATATTCCGAATTTCCAATACACTGTGTATCAAATTCTGAAACCCTGTGTAATAATTAAAGATCATTGTGAGGCCCTTTGAAAAAAACGAATTCCCTATAATTCCAAAACCGATAACACCACACTACAACGTATACGGTTACACGCTGCAGTTATGACTGTATAGTGCGGGTAACTTTTGGATGAATTTTGAGTTCGTTTCCTACGACTGCCATTGAATTAACTCATTCTCGTACAACAGTGTATTGACAATCTGAGTCATTTATTTGACTATTTATATATTTATCTTTTAAAAAATTAATTAAAATTTTACATATATTTTATAGCATGTTTTGTATAGACCTTTATAATTACAGAATTATTTATGGCTCGCCTTATACCTATATAAGCCGTTTGACCATTGTGGTCGAGACAAGGGACAAGGGAAGTAAATTGAAATTCGTTGTACCTACACAAATAATGAAGTTGAGCCGGATTAATTCCACAGGAGACTAGATTGTTGTACGAGTTTAATATGTAGGAATCGCATTTTCACGTGAACAAACGATACATAATGTAGATGGTGTCCACACCATATATTTGTTTGGCCAAAATTAACATTTCAATTAAAATCACGAATCAAAAACAATCAATCTATATGTAATATAACAATACATACCTAGGTATGTGTAGGTTATAAAATTATTTACTACTAATGTATAGCAGCTGACGCCATTTTAAGGCGATATGATTGTTCAATTGTACACTTTAATTCTGGAAAACAAACTGCCAAATGTGATTTTTTTAATAGTTTTTATTGTAATATTTACTATGAAACCACTTAAATTCATAAACAGCGATAACACTAACGGTTGTTATTATATTTAATAGTAGAATGGATATACGTATTATATCGATAGTAATTTAGTTACAATCAATTTCTATGTTTTAATATTATACAATACAATAATGATTGTGCATACTTTTTGATAAATATAATATATTTACAGCCCCCTCCCCCTTGAGATTCAGACCATGAATATAGTGACAAAAAGTAATTTAACTCAAAACACTACCTATCTTGAAAGTTAAAAGTTGAATTATAGTTCTGAAAAACTTTAAAAATGAGGCAGGTGTTTTTATATTACATTCAACAGGCTATTTGAATTAATCTGTAAAAGATATTTTTAATTTATATTTTTATAGTTTTCTACAAACAATATTATTTTGAGCGGAATAATTTAAACAGTTATATCCTGTTTCAGTAAAAATATAATCAATTTATCTGTTGAAAAAAACCATTATAAGTTTTTTGATAGTATTTACTTTAAAAGAAAATAGATAGTTTTTTTGTTTTTCATGTGTGCATTCATAATAATCATATTTTAACTAAAGCCATTAATGTCATAATGGTTCAAATAAAAATAAAAAATAATAACATTTGAAATGTTATAATTTATTTATATGTTTCCTATATGCCTTTTTATAACATATTTTTTTAAGAAACTATTTTGAAACTCGTAAAGTAAATATAATAATAAAATCACTCATGCTTAAACATATAACCATAATAATAAATAATATTTTGTATTATTGTTGTATTTGAAATAAATTAAACTAATATTTTATATATAATCATATTACATGAATATTAAATTATATTTTATCCATTTTTAGGAAATATTCTATTATGACTTTTTATATTACTATTGTATAATACTAATATAATATAAATTATTACTTGGGTACATTTTATGAACAAAATATATATATGATTTCGAAATATATAGATAACTTACGAGATGAATATTCAAAAAAGATTATAATTCAATTAAGGCTTATTTTTTCAAAAATTTTAAATTTTGTTATAAATTATACATAATGAACTTATAATAATATAAATAATTTTCTCTTAGCAAAAATTAGAGAAAAATATTTTTTAACAAAATCTAATAAAATATATTTGAATATAAATAACATATTTTGTATTATAATGTATTATATACAATTTAAAAACTATCATTAGTAACTAGGTAACTATCACTATCCCTATTTTATTCGTTAAAATAATATGATAACAAATAGTATAATAATGTTAGATTATGATTATAGATATGAATTTATTAATGTCAGAATTAGAGATGGAAATATTATCATATTATATATGTATTAAGCACACAATTGGAAACCTTGAAATTTTCACAACATTTGAAAAAGATATTTTCGGAAATATTTTATTCAAAATATTGATATAAAATTTTAAATTATTTAAATCTAAATGCACATAATATATTCTAAAAATGTTATGTATATGATATACAATATGTGTATTCACAAAACATTTTTTAAATATTTTAATTGCAATTATTTAAGTTAAATATATTCAAAATCTTATTCGAATAGAATATTGAGTCGTGGCCGAGTGGATAAAGCGTATGCAAGATATTCTGTGAGTAGTAGTCAGTTTGAATTCAAATGATAAAGAAAAGTTTTTGCAACGTTTGTGATACCTACGTTAGCTATCCGTCATATATCGCGCCGATTGCAGTCATTCTAAGCTGCTTTTTTAATTTTATATGTTTATCTTAATTACCTCTTACAAAATATACCTTATAATGTATTATGAAATCATGTTCCAATAAATATTACAAAAATATTGTAATAATGATAATTGGGAAATCTTGAAATTGTAGCCAAAATATGTTGTAAACATGATTTGAATTCTTTTTGAAAATATAAACATTTTATATAAACTTTTTAAATTGATCTGTATAGATCATAATATTCATAATAGATTAATAAATGTATGTATATCATATAGGTACATTTTCACCAACTATTTTTAAACTTCATATAACAGTGCCCGAACGCAGTTACATATAGATCAAACTTATATGTTATACTGTCATTTAACTCACGAAGCACACATGATGCAATAAGATTATATTTTAAGTATTAATAAAATGACCAAAATATAATTTAAGCATATTAATTGGTTTTTAAGGATTGTGAAATTATTAAAACACGTAATTATATAGGCTCTTATTATATTTTCATAAACAACTGTATACGTTAAGTCTATCCTACATTAGTTTTTAAAATGTTAATACCTAGCAAATAATAAAACTAATGCTATGCGTAAATTGAATGAAATATATACTAAAACATCCTATGTACGAGTATGGTACAATAATTTTATTTCCATGATTATTTAACATTTTGAATTTCACGAATTACTATTTATATATGGATTTTCACAACAGACGCTAAATTAAATTAAAATACTGCAGAACCATTATTTGTACACATATTGCGATTGAAAAGAAGGATTGAAAAAAGCTTAGGCGCCTACGGCACCCTTGGATAAGTAAAATGCTCGAAAACGTCATTATATATTTATTTTAAACTCCTTTGTAATATTATTGTGTATTTTTTTCTATTAAAAAGCAATGTTACTTTGAAATACCTGTTATACAATCATATATTCACGTATTTTTCCCTGCGTATGCAAATCTGTGTGTTTTTCCCGGAATATACATAAATTCTCCATTTTTACATTGTCATCGAATCACAAACTACTCTATTTTGTACAAAACAAGGTTATAAACATTAGGTATAATTATATTTTTCATTTCGTTCTACTTTTTTGAGTTTTTGATGAAATATATTTCTTCCAGCGATAACTATATAGATACCATTCAAAACAAGAAAAACACGTCGCTCGAGAATTTACTAATAACTACATATACTGAATGTGTTTTTGTAAACCCTATGCTAATTTAATACATTTTACGAGCATTTATATAACGTATAACATGTATGAGGCCGGGGTACTCAAAGTTTTCATTAAAAATTGAAATAATCGTGACCCAGCCGAACCTAAATTTACCATAAAAACCTTGGTATTTGTTTTGTTCTTCGTCACTCAAACAAACGTGTACCATAAATACTAAACTATACCAGATAAGTACATAAATAATTTTAATCTAGATTAATAATTTAATATATATTATATACTAAATTATACCTAGTACAATATTAATTACGTACTATAATACACCTAATGTTATAGTACGATAATTTTTCCAAATTTTTAAAAACGATCTCGTTTCGAATAATATCTAGTAGCGGTCCGTAGCGATGTTTGCGCGGGAATACTCCCGAGCCACAATAAATACGCCATTTGGTCGGGTTTTTTTTTATTCATATTTTAGATTTCCGTTTTTAATTTCAACAGATTTCGAATCTTTAAACGGGTATATTGAAATGTTCATAAACGGAATGACCACACGCCGTGGCACAGTGCGTGCCCCTCAAACACCTGCTCGCCCACGCCGGTTGCAATTAACCCGATGCACATCCGTCTCTACGTCCGGTGGCGACCACGCGTGTCCGTCACGGCAACCCCTCTTTTCGTGGTCGGTCGTCGTCGTGTGCACATAGGTGGCGGTCCCACCGGCGGCAAAAACACGCTGACCCCCTCGCTCTCTACGGGGATTGTGCGTCATGTGCCCGTACCAATGCAGAAGAGCATCGATTATTATCCAAAAAAATTCGGGAGGTGTTCGGATAACCGTTTATTTACGAAAAAATCCGTACCATAGTTTCATGGGAAACAAAGGAACATTGATGTCGAACACGAGCTTGTATATGTTTTAACGTAAATTAATAAAATAAATAATAAAATAGTACATTAAAGTGTAGGCCTAGGAAAAGACGTAAAAAATTGTCTTTCGCCTCAGAAGCTGAGACTCGAACGGTACTGGAACGCTTTCGGTTTATATAATATATATATATGGATCCTAACCCTTCAAAAGCATTAAATTATGATCTTGATTGACAACCAATCGTGGTGACGAAAGAGCTCGGTAATCGTCGTCCAATGCGCATGACGTTATACATTTGTAGACAATTCTCGTTTTTTTATTTTTTTTGTTTTTTTTTTTTTTTTTGGTACATTAAAGTACTATTCGGTCAGATGACGACGATGAAACACGAGGCAAAAGTGAGATTGTTTATTATCAAAATCAACACTAATTTTAGATTTTGAACGTAGTGAGAAATGTGTTAGTTTTACAACGATGAGTTTATATATATATATGAATATATTATGTATTTATTAGACTTTTTCAGATAGAAGGAATATTTAGGACATTCCGGTATAGATGTTTTTGATGAAAATTCGTTCTTATTGGTACTTTATAGAAAACCTAACGAAAAATTATCGATCTGAACAAAATGTAAATTGAAAAAAACTTAATAATCTTGTTGCGTTGCGTGGTTGGATGAACGATACAACAGTTTGTTGACACAAGTTTCTGACCCGAGGGCTGCGACTTGGAGTACAATTGTGAGCATGACTTGGTTTTACTTGATTGGGGACTACTCCATAATCTTGTCACTATTACCGCATTTTATATATAATATTATAGATGAATATTATATATATATATATATATATATATATATATATATTTTGAGCGGAATGAAGAATCTATTCTTAATAACTATTATTATAACTTTTTTTGGGATAGTAGGAGTTTTGTAGTAAATTGCTTCTTTTTGATAGAAAATTGGTTCTAGTTAGTACTTTAAACAAGCCATTTTTCCATTTTCCCAGTAGTTTCCTTAAACATGAAAAAACGACTTTTTGTATGGCATATGCAGTATTTTATAAATGCAGTGGAAATAACAAAATAAAAAATAAATAGTTGTTATGGTAACTGATATTTTTTTTAAATTGATCATTTAAAGGTAAAAAGTCATTTTTTTAAATAATATTAAATATTGTTAAATATCCGTTATATAGAAAAAAAAAGATTTATTATTACTTTTAAATTCAATATATCCAACACCAGTATCCCGCCAAACGAGCGAAGTATTTCTATCTCCAACTGGCTGAATTGTTTTTTATATATATATATATACACGTTTTTGAACAGGAGTTGAGTAGGAGTTTTTGAGTAAAGAGATTTTTAATATTAAATTCATTCTATTTGGTACTTTAAAAGAATAAATTTATAACTTTCCCAGTATTTCCCTAAAGAGTATACTTACTATACACCCGCTTTTTTAGGGGTTCTGTATAGGCAACTTTTATGAAGTTTTATAAAAATTTAAAATCCAACAATTTAAATGGGTAGTTATATTTTATAAATGTAAGAAATGTAACCTTTAAGAGTATGTGTATTTTTCTACAAAAATGAGTGCTCTAAACGTTTCATGTTTACCCATTTTTCAGTAGCAAAAAATGTATCCACTTGAGGAGTTATTTTTTACTTTTACATTAGTTTTTTAAACACGTAAGAAAAAACTACTGAAAATTGTGAAAAACGAGAAAAACACGCATTCATCAAAATCTATATGGTTATTTTCTCACAATTCCGAAAACAATGATTCGAGACCTAATATTTTTACTGAGTACCTACCTAAGTATTTTAATAATAATATATTTTTGTTTTTGATTATTTATTTAGACAGTATAATAACTATGTATATATTACACTGAGCTTTACTCAGAATTTATTTATTGAATGAAATGTTTCCATCCTTTACTACCGGCTTTCTTTATTCTTCAATTACGAACGTAATATTAGATCTAACCTTTGAAGTATATTTAAAAATGAACTTTTAATTAGTTATTAGTATATATAGCAAGTTTTAAATCAAATTTAGCCTATATTAAATAATTTTAAAAAGTGTGTAAAGTTATTTGAAATTATATGCTTTTACACTTCGTACTGGTAAAAAAAAACCCTTTTTAAAATATATAACACTTAAGGCTATAGTTTATATTTATAATAACTGCAAAAGCTCTAGATTTCTTCATTAGTCCATTAGTTATTATATGCGGTTAGTTTAGTATATAAATTAATTTAAAAAAAACTCTACTGAATTTTTAGAAAAAGTAAAATTTAAAGTAATTTCATTATATAAAATAATTTTGTAACATTTTATATTAATTTAATTATTTTTAAATATTAAAATAAATAATAAGTATATTAGTAGTAGGTACCCTATTTTTTCAATAAACATAATACCCCGTACTCACTTTTAAATTTACATTGTACATTTGTACTCGTATACTTCTGTTTTATATTTTCTTTCCCTTTATCAATAAATAAATAACGATAAATTAATAAATATTATAAATTTACTACAATAAGTACCCGAGTAGCAATTTTGGTTCAGCAACGATTCAAAACCTATATAAATCTCCGGTTCAGCACTCTGTTCACTATCCAATCCATCTACCGGCCGTTGCGAATTTTGAATACCAAATTTTAACATTGATGAACCGAATTTATAGGGTCGGGGTGTGGATGGTTCCACATAAGTTCAAATTTAGTAAAAATAAACAAAAAAATTGGTGAGTAATCGGATTTGAACTTGTTAACCCGATATCCTGTCTTAATACCTATAGTAATTAAATCTTACATTTTAACCAATTAGGGTAATCATCCTACTTATAAATTATAGTGTTTTTAATTATATTTGACCACCATAGTCTCAATAACAGTTGATTATATGAAAATGATCGTATCTGTGTTTTATATTCTACAACAATATAAAAGTAATCAATGTTCAAATTATACGTATGATATTTTAACAAAGATATTGTTATTATATTAGAAAATTTAAAATTATGATATAAAAATATAATAATAAATATCTGTTGTTATAGGTACCTACATTATTATTTTTAATGAATAATATACGTATACTTATTAGTATATTGGTTGTTTAAATATTACGTGTAATATTGATATCTGGTATATTATGCAGTACCTACATATTATACGAGTACCTATTATATATATAATTATTTAAATTTGTCAATATTTTCAAGAGATAAAAAACTGACCGGGAACCAAAACAATTTTATCGCGTGATTATAATATTTGTTGAACCAACAAACAGTCCATATGCACGGTTCGGTCAAATAAACTGACTGGTAACTATATTTGTTCAAAAATCGGTTCAAAACCTGCGTATGCACTTTGTATGCACCTCTCTCGGTCATATCAACACCAACTAAACGCTACTCCGGTACCTACTGATTGAATGTGTGTACACATAATGAAGCAACGAATGTTCGACACCACGACATTTAAAAATATTCTTTTGGGATTTTATTACTACGTCTCAAATTACATTCCGAAATACAAGTATATCCCTCTTTTTGTTTGCGCGAGACGTATTTTGAAATAGTAAACCTCTTTGATGTTTTTTTTTTTTTTAAACGTCGAAATTCAATTTTGAACCACCCCACGCACGCTTTTTAAACGTCTGTTTCAGACTCTGCGTCCGAAAAAAAAAACGACGTTCCCCTGTGATTTTTACACACGATTTTAGTCCTTCAGTATTTCCCATCCCCTCTCGAAACACTTGACTCGTGACGATGTATTCGTGACTCGTATTCATAGGTTTATTCGAACAATATCACTTTTTAAACTGATTAACATGTCAATCATAAACGTCATGAACTTTTAAAAAACACGTTTTATACAATATATAATTTATGAATTTGAAGAGTAATACAATTTAATTATAAACTGCTTTACACTAAAAATAAAGTTAAATAATGTCTGTTTTTGTTGGTTGTAAGAAAGTTAACAACATTAAAATAATAGTACCGTATGTAAAATCAAAGTTCAAACGGTTTACGAAATACACAATGTCACAATTAAAATACCTGTGTATTACGTTAGAAACATTTTCTCATTCACTCGACATATTGTTTTTTAGCAAATCCATACAACAATATATTAATCTTACGATGAGAAAATATTGATGGTCGACTGAGCGAACTATCCAGTAGTAAAAAACTCGAGACAAAAAAAAATAATTACTTTGATAAATTACAGCTCAATTTCGAATGAACAAATATTACTTTGCCCTTCTCGACACTATTAATAAATTTGGGATTTCAGCCAAGTATTTTCCCATCGTCATAATTTGACTTCTGATGAGCTCTGAAGTTATTTCCTGTTCGAAGCAATGAATTCGTATTCACATTTAAGATGTGTGACTGTGACAGTTGAGAATATACACTAGCTGTCATCTAATTATTATTATCGTATATATTTATAGCTACCAAATATTTTTATACCACTGCAGCTATACGAATGTAGCCCAGAAGAACAAATGTAAATAAATCTAACACCGTTAATTTCTACACCGAATTACATACTACGTTGGTCATATAAATCGTAGAAATACTTGTAAACTCATTTTGATATATTTTTTATGCATTATTACGGTCGTAAGTACGCACAATCGACTCGAAAATTGTATTCTAACAACTAGTGCAATAATTAGCGTTTCGCTGCATATAGAGTACTTTTATTTCTCTCTCTCTCAATCTAATATAAACAAAAGTGCACTTGAATTAAAATTAACCCTTAAATTATTCAAATTGGATTTACTTTACTTCAAAGTAATTTTGACAAGTATCTGCCATGTAAAAGCGTGTAGCAAAAGACATCATTGGACGGCCTACGCGTTCTCGATTAACATTAAACCATTCTCCGTTCGGTTGATAATGATTTTGTAGTGTTTTTCTATGGCTTCATTGTTCACAAAAAAACAGTGTACGAGTGATATAATGGGGTAAGCTCGAAATCTATTTAATATCATTATTATATATGCATCCGCAAAATGTATTTCTTTAGTCATGAGCATTTGTGAAACATTATTATTTTTAATATTATATTATATTAGTGCAAAACATTTTGTCTGCCAATGCAGTGACCAAAAAATTTTAATATATTTATATATATCTACCAACTTAATAAATTGTATTAAATTACTAAATCATTTTAAGCTGGCATTATATAAATAATACAAAATTACATACATGTATTAAATATTTATTACTTATTTATTACTGATTTGCACATTAACATTAGCAGTGGTTGAATTGGAAAAAAAATATAAACGAACTCTGGGCTTAGTTGAAAAATTAGCATTTCGGACTATATTAGAGAAAAGGTAAGACATGGAGGACTTCATCCCCCACACCCCCTATCCAAAGTTTCTCAATCGGGGGACATTCTTAAAAATTTCTTTGATTTATTGATATAATATGAATAGAATATAAGAACTACAACATTTTATTTTTTTTTTACATCAACGTTGGGTTATATATTTTTGAGAAAACAGTTAAGGCATTTCTCTTTCAAAATAATTAAACATTTTCCTTTAAATGAATTATCGAGGAAGCTGTAGATGAAGATGTGGACCAAAATTTAGTTTTTATATAATTTTTCAACACATTTCTTTATAAATTACTGATATTGTATCTTGTTAATTATATGTCAATACGTCAATTTATCAGTATTATTGTGAATAATGTATAAATTTCAAGTCTTTGACAATATTGGGTAGTTTCTGATGTATAACTATTTTTGATCAATTTTGGTATAGATTTTATATTCACTTAAGAAAACTACCTACTGGGAAAATCAAAAATTGACTTCTTTAAAGTATCAACTATAATAAATTTACTATCAGAAAGCTTATACTTACATTAAACTCCTTTTACCTAAACTAAAATCCGAATTAAAACAACTATACGACAACGGAAATTCCAAAACATAGTGATCAGTGATAGAAGTAGGACGAAAATCGCCATTCAACTAATAAAATTAAATGTAAACACTAAACAACTATACTTAATAACAGAAATTTATCGATGTCGCATTTATTTTGCCAATATTTCACCATCCTTTTAGGTTTTAGCCATTTATGGATAATGAAGATTATTTTTACCTATGATACCAATATGATTTAATAAGATCAACTATTCAAAGTTATAAATTTTGATTTTTATCTAAAACTTATTATTTATTATTATGCGATAATGACAAAAAACATTCGTTTTTGTAAATTCACTACTTTTCCAAAAAAAAATTACATTTTTAAAAAATTTTAAATGAAAATTAAAATGTTCCCTGCGTTCCTTGATATATAATTAAAGGAGTACGCTGTTAAATATGAAATAAATGAAAAGTAGCTCCATCCCCCTGCGCCCTTCCCCAAATCCACCACTGAACATTAGTAAATATAATGAATATTGATTACTAACCAAAAAATAATTGTAAGAAATCACAAATACATTCTAAACGATTAATTGATAGATATAGGTATAATAAGCGTTTTTTTCTATACAAAGACTTATAATAAATAAGTTTATAAATAAACACATATTATATACGTGGTTATTACCACAGTAAAAATGTCTTCATTACCACAGTCACATGGGACACATTATTATCATATGAGAATGTGGGGTTGAGATATTTTCTTAAATAATATAATATCTTATGATATCTTCTTTAAAACGTCTAATTTATAAGGCTAGACAATATAACGTTTTCAAAAGTTCAAATTTAAGTTACATTTTTAAATTTATTTTAACTTAATGAAATACTCTTAAAATATATTAATTAAATAAATTAACTACTTACTTTTTAGTTTTTACAATGCAATTTAAACTTAAAAAGTTGTTTTTTTTTACAGTTAATTTACTCAGGAAATATATTTTATATAACTTTTATTTTGTAATATTGTTTTGATTTTATAACTTTATTATTATAATTCTTTATTAACTTAACTGAACCTTGTTTAGCCTTGATATTTTCTATTAATATAGGATTTAAAATTATTTTTAGATAGGCACGTAAATACATAATACAATAGGTACCTATACGTTTGTCTTCAAATTTTAAATATACGGATGTTTTACAAACCCGTGTTACATGGATAATTTATAAAATGATTCTGTCTAAAGTTTTATTTTACATTGAATAAACTATTAATTAGGACATATTTATTTACAAAAACTTCACATTAATTTATGTACATTATCACGCCATATGTTTTGAGACAATTTAAAAATGTATAAATCCTATCTAAAATTAACGTAGTCTAATAACTTAATCTCTCTCGATGTTCGTAAAATGGTAAAAAGGATCGTATACATAATATGTATAACGCCAAGAATTATGTGCCAGAGACAAAATAATGCCAAATCCTACCAACATTATTAAAACAATATTTTAGCGTAATATATTATTAATGGACTAGTTTTTATTTATCTAATTATACGCCTATGTCGATTGATAAATGTCACAAAATTGTATAAAAAAATATATTAAATCTCTTGATAAACGTTATACCCCTCTCTTTGTTGTGCGAAGTCTTCCATATAAATCTGTATTATTTATGTATTCACTCTTGCATGACAAAATCATAGCAATAACAACTCTATAAAGATATATTACGCACCTGCATTCGACTGTTCGCTTAGGAATGATGACCACCGTCGGCATCGTGGACATATGAAATGGATAAAAAATTACAACATTGCAACTACATATTTACCGGTTATTTTTTATATATAAAAATATCTACCGATATCAATAGAATAGTTATAATTATACATAAAAAAAAAAAAAAAAAAAATACTCGTAAAATATTTTTAAATAACCCAATTGTATGGTATACAACTATACGCAATTACGACCGGACTATATAGTGTACAGAATTCTCCAAAAATGCGTTTTCGGAATTTTAATTATTCGTTCAATTAGATATATATATATATATGATATTGCCACATCCGAGATCGGAATTTATCTAGCACAGAGCAAAATTCTCGGCGAATATCGTCGGTCAACGCATAATTATTGTGGACCGGCTCTTTTGCGTTTTATTATAGAATATTGTTCATTATCGTGCTCGGACTTCAAATTATTCAATCCCCGTACACTCGATGGGGCTATAACAGACAAATATTTTCATCTGGGCTATTCAAAAAATGTTTTATTTAGCGAATACACCGGGTCGTTATAACAATAAGGCAGCAGAACTGCAATAGTATACCGTATGATTAATACGGTATTTTTCGGGGATAGACATTTTTTTTTTTTTTTTCTTAAACGACAATTTCTGAATATATACGAGCAGATTATTTTCTTATTAAGCCCACTATAACGAATTATTATACTTATAAGTAGGTCAAATAAAAAAAATGGACTTGAATTGACCTTAACGCGTACAAAATCGATTTCTATACTTTCCATTTCAATTTTAATATACCTATATATATATATACCTATCTAATTACATCGTAACATCGATAATACTCTATAACTATGTATAATTTTTGGTAATTTAACTTGGAAAAACGAATGTCTACGTATCAAAAAATAAAATAAAATAAAAAACGAAACTTCATGGTTAGGTACTTAATTCATTTTCTGAAGGATGATATCATAATATGTTAATAAGTAGTTACGGCGTAAATTTATATAATAATATTATAAGTGTGTACTGTGTATGTTTAAATATCAATATAAATAAAAACTTATTATATCATTAATTTAAATAAATATATTATTATTTATAATCTATATTAATATACAAAGTGTTATAATTAGAGTGAAAGTGAATATAAGTAATTATTTTCATAGGGTAGTGTTTGTTTTTACTCGCTTGAAAAATCAAGATAGGTATTAAAATTGAAATTGAAAAAAAATGTGTGCATTTAAAATCATATTTCTCCAAAAATAATTCAGCCAATATCAATTAAATTGTAATGTTTTTGGTTATCTAAATCGTTACATTTAGAATTTGATCTGTACTCCTCTGAGTAATTTTGTATATATTTTAAAAACGACTCTTCGCGAAGTTTGGTATAATTCCATTATTATTTTTCGAACTGACCTTCAACCTTTAAATAAATAGGTACATTACCTACCTAAATACGGTTAAGAAAACTTGTAGAAAAATCAAAAAATTACCTCTTCACGGTATATAGGTGCCACGACTAATATAAACTTTCCATCAAATACCTGCGGTCGCCCCAAAACTCGTGCTCGACTCCTTCTACCCGAAAAAGTGTATGCATAGAAAAATAAAAATATATACATATCCAATGAAGCACACCATCGCCGTAATGCCAAAAGCTTTCTCGCTCCGCTCAGAATCTAAAAGTGGGAAAATCATCGCATGAAAATATTTTAATCTATCTAGTCGGTCGTACAAACGTTCAAAATATGTACGAACGTTTCTACACGACTATAAACGCATTTAAAACATTCGAAGAATTGACAAACGCGATTATTACGAACGAATAAATAATCGAAAACTATTATAACATTATGTTTATATTGTATTATTATTTTTCACGGTAAATGGACCGTTTGACGTTCCGCGGCTTTGAAATGAACGTATTAATTTCGGTCTAGAGTGCGCGTTCTGTGAAAACAAATTTGGTCCGCAGGACTAAGGGGACTAAAAAAAAAAACGACAACAACAAAAATAATATCACAGCCGATCAGACATCCGAGGAAATTTATGAGTTTTTTTCGCACGCCGCTCCTGCCTACATAGTATGTGTACCTATACAGTACGATAATGTTGTACGTACACCGAAACGAATCGCGCGAAGGCATTTCACGAATTTCCGTCGAAAATAAAATAGACATTATAGGGACAAATTGAGCGGCACGGGCAATAATATACCTACTACCCGACGGCTGACGTCAAACAGCCGTTCCGTGAAATGCATTTTATGATACGTACGGGTTTTAGGTATTGTACCGACGTCTACCCGGCAGTTATTTCTGATCAGAGCGCGAGTGTTCGTTCTATTTCCGACGGCGACGACCGGCCCGATAAAATATAGGATATTGTATATAGTCGGTTCCCGCCGTCGGCCTCTTTTCGCACCGCGCACACGCGCGTATATTCGTACGTCATATTGTATTATTATTATTATTATTATTATTATTATAACGCGTGCGACACAATAATATAATTGCTCGTAGAAATATATATATTTTTTTTTTCAATACACACTGTGGGAACACCACTGTGGGGATTTGGGTCGTTTAAAAGGAAAATAAGCTTTTGTATGTGGTATAGGCGTTACGATACGCTACGTATTTGGACACGAAAATAGTGTCGGGTCTCTCTCTCTCTCTGCCCGCCCGTTCAAACCGTATATACGTATACCGCACACCGTCGTTCGCCCGGAGCGAAATAACTGGGAATAGTTCCAGCGCACCGCGGTCCTATAACCGTGACCCAAATGCATATTATTAATGTACGCATAAAGTTCCAGATTACATGCATTACATATACATGTCACCGACACCCAATGACGTCCCGAATGCCAATTCCCGGCAGTTTGCCGGCAACAAACCGGTTTTGATCATTTTCGAGAAAAAAATGCCCATTATTCCCCGACATGTATGAATTCAGAGACCCCGTACCGAGATTCGGTAGGGCCCTTGGCAAAGAACCGAATTTCCGCCCCTAAATCGGTAACGAGGAAAACGAGTCGTCGACTTTTTGGAATTCCGTCCCCATCATTCCTTAAAAACCTAGTTAACAAGCAAAAAAGAAAAGTCATCAACTCACTTATACAAGATTTTGACCGTCGAGTTTTCGCACCCCCCCCCCCCCAATCTTAGAAATTTAAGGATAGACTGAATTTCGATTTTTGCGCTCTCTTTTCCCCCTTGACCTGGGCCAGTTTTGCCAAGCCCTTGTTACGGTTCTGCGTGTATTGTACCTGGTAAAAGGACAAAATCCGCCCAGTATTATTTATACTAGGACAAAATTCACCCAATTTTTTTTTTTTTTCAATTTGATAAATATTTAGATATAATTTATAGAATATGAATGGTACTAATGGCAGGTGATAACGGTGATAACCCAGTACTCCTGGAGTAAATATCTGTGCTAATGGTACGGATGGTCCGTGTACGCGTTATCTACACGAGCGCCTGCGGTTTATATAAACACAGCGAATTTATATTGTAAACTGTAAAATGTGAATGGTTATTGTGTACTTTCAAAAAATTTCTTATTATTTTAAAAATTTAATTTTTTTAGTTTTTAACAATTTGTAAAATGTACCAATAGTTGGAATAATAAAATAATCAATGCAATTCATACTTTAAATTAATTTTTATTCATATTTATAAAGTTAAAAAAAAATTTGGGCGGATTTTGTCCTAGATTCATTGTACCTACCTATTTATGACCATGGAGACCGGCCGGGACGGGTGTGCAATGTAGTTAGGCCCTCAATTTTTGAGGAACGTTTATATGAATGACCATTTTCGTTTATTTGTCGCCGTTTTGAAAGCGCTAATTGCGATATTATATTATATAAATATGTGTTTATATAATATTAAAAATAAGGCCATTCATAGAAATTGCGTCTATGGCCTTCCTGAAATTTTGGAAAAATCCTGCCCTTCTCCCTCTGAGTATTCTGGGTATCGGAGATATTACCATCGCACCACCTCCCTCTCATCAGGCTTGTACCTATTATATAGGTACTCAATTATGCAGTATATTTCAATACAGTTTATTTCGTAAATTATGAAATATTTTGATTTACAATTATGTTAATATTTCTCTGGAAATGAGTTTTTTTACCGGAAGACTTGATCCAATTCGTTTTGTGTAATTCATTTTTTAGTAGAACATTTGATAGAAATGGTACTTTTAAGAGGTAATTTCGTCAAAATCGATAATGATGGTTATTTTTATGTAATTCTGAACGAAATTCTAGTTTTTAAATTTACACCTAATATATAATATTTATCTTACTTTATTTTATTTTTTTAATTATTGTGTCCGGCTAATTATGTCTTATTTTTAATGAAAATCCTCCACTGAAATCCAGTACATACATTTAATAAGGGGTTTATTGTACTTTATACAAAATGATATGTTTGCATTTTATTCTACTGAATGATGTCAGCAAACTGAGAGTCGGAAAACTGGGAATAATTTGGTGACAGTAATATGAGATATCAGCGAACTAGGAATACACCATACAAATACCGAATGGATATTAACGAATTGAAAGAAAAAACAATCAGTCATCACTAGACGCCTGCCGGCAGATGTGAAACACAATGTGTGTTTATTATTGAGATGTACGTTTCTTCGCACATGTAAATTGTATTACAGAAAGGTTGTTGAAAGTAAAACACAGATTTAAATTTTTTTTTAATATGATTTGCATTGTAAAAATAGATATAAGAAAAAACAAGCAGGTCAGTCGGGGGTGGAAGCACTTTTTTCGTTGGGTAGGATACTGGTGCCTGGTGGTGAATATATTGAATTTGAAAGCAATGATAAGTCAATTTTTTAGACAAAACGATTCTGAGCTCCGGTATATATAAAATATAAGTATATCACGATTAGCATTTTATTATTAGTTAATCAAAAATATGACGTCAATATACATAGTCTTATAGTAAATATTTGGTGTAAAATTAATATAGGTACGTACTTATTTCGTTCTGTAAAATATTAAATTGTTCGTTAGTAAACGTTAGTTTGAGATTAGATAGATTTTAACTAAAAAATATTAAATCAAAAAACATTTTATTTAACTAAAATAAAATATTTTGTGTATTGTTTAGATATGATGTTTCTTATCAAATGTGCTAGTATAATTTATATGATATATAATATTTCTGACTACGTTTTTTTCTCATCAAAGTTGTACAAAATTAATAAAACAAATTACTTTCGATTTATTTACAAAAATATTTTAGTTTATGTTTCAAGTCGGCAAAATCGATCTTTGAAGTCGGCATTTTCACTATTACATGGATTCATATTTTAAATTATTTTAAAAATATTATTGGTCTTTCAGCGGAATACTACACGATGTGTGTCAAAAATATGTCAAATACGTTGCAGCGGCGAGACGTCGAGCAGAATATTGTTGGCTACCGTGTTTTACTGATAATATTTTGACTTGTTTTTTTTTTTTTTTTGGTGTGGGGGGAAGGTAATTCGTAATATCTCGTATTAACGTCAACAAATAACCGTGGAAAAATTGTACCTACGTCCTAAAATATATGTATATTTTCTGTTAACCACGTGGTGCGAGCTATTGTTGAACCGACATGAAAGTATTTGTGATTTTCGAATAAAATATTATTAATTTCGCTGAAACGTCATATATTTCGTACGTTTTATGATACGCCCTATATAAATTATAATAATATTATGTATACGGTTTGCGTGCAGAGCGTCAATTAACGAGACATTACTAGCTACCTATATATATATATTATATTATTATAATGTGTGGCGGCGACCGCGCCGACGACGGTATAATGGCTACAACGTAGACCGCGCCAGAGTATATATAATATATACTGTTAATTCGAGGGATTAAGGGATTTTTTGCGTTTTAAATATATTCAAGGACTTAAACTCGAGTTTTTCGCTCGTTTTTATGGTCCTTTTTTTTTTTTTCGTTGTTTGGATGACTATATATACACAAACACTTTTTCGGAGATCCGATAAAACGATGGTGAGATACATACATACATATATATATATACATATTGACGAGGAAAATACAAATTAAAGTCGTAAAAACGATGTATATATAAACGATGAGGGGACCGAGTATAACGAGGTGATTCGAGGACACGATAAATAATTCTTCGGCGGTAATAATATCGGATAACCGCCGTGGTAATCGTCTCTAAATCGCCGCTAAATGTAAATCGTTGTTAATCGCCGCGCGGCCGTCTGCCAAAATCACGTGTAGTCGGAACGTGATGGCATTATATAGTACATACCGTAAAGTACCTACGTAACATGAACGGCGCCGTTTGTCCACCACTCCGGCGGTGATCTCCGCCGCATTTGTCCATATATTTTCAGTCGTTACCTCTTCGGACCCGCCAATTTAAAAGGTAGGTATATTTATTAAATCAAAATTAATAGAAAAACAAAAATATACATAAGTACGTTTTACAAAAAAAAAAGAAAACGAAAATTATAAAATAATAAAACTAATTCTTATACGAAATTTAAGCGTCTATCTTTCATTTCAGTAAACAGGTCTTCCGAGTTGTTTTTTTTCGATTTTTCGTTAATATCAGAACTACTGAATTTTTATCTACTGTACTATAACGATATAATTGAAGAATAAATTGAATAAATAATAATGAAATATAGCAATGTGCCCGCGTCACGAACACACAGTAACCTAACACGTCGTTAACTTATTATTCCGTATTGTACAGGCGGAGTCCACACCGCATGTCGGGCGATTATTCGTATCGCTCCGGCGGCGGCCGTATTATTACCGAATTTCCCCTCCTATGTTTTTGTATTTTGATTTATATTATTATAGTTATGACGGGGACGATTGTCAACGTCGCCCCAGCGCCGATACTCGATAACCGCGCAGATGTATAATATATAATAGGTAGTAGCACTGATTTTATAATATTTTATAAAATCAATGGTAGTATAGGTAACTACCTACTTCAGCCGTGCTATTACCTATATGTATTTTTAAACTCCGATTACCTCGTATAGTGTTTTCATAACAACGGTAAACAATTTTTACTTTCGATAATAACATTTTGAAAATGTATTACAATGTAAAGGGGGCGTTCAAGTATTACGTCAGCACATTTTTGGCCTTCTTAGACCCCGTCCTCCCCCTTGTCAACAATTGTCAGCAAATGCTCGACCCTTCCCCCTACTTTATTACGTCAGCGTATATCCGACGACCCCCTCCCCTTTATTAAAATAAAAAATAAAAATTTCCTACTTTTATTTTACGTATTTTGATAAAAATAAGTATAAAATATAAAATATACATATTTTACAGATTTTTGTTATTACTGCTGACGTCAGCATGGTTCTAACCTCTCCCCCCCCATCCCCCGTTTGGGTTTACGTCATACTTGAATGCCCCCTAATATAAATAATCGTTTATATTTAAATCAATATCTAACTTGCCAATAAGTAATTTGTTAGGTACAACATTAGAGGTAGGGCGATCGCCCCATCGCCCCTACACACGAGCCGCCACTGCAGCATAAGCCAAATTAGAGTGTCTATTGTTTATATATATTTTTCTTTATCTGTACAGAGAAAATTATCGTTATTGAGCAATTATTATTCGCAATTGTAAAAAATATATTATATATATATATAGTTACTTACGAACTCAACTAAAAAACCCAACTATTACTAAAAAACTAGTGCGTGTGCGTATATATATATAATACAGTAAATTACATTTTAGAGATTATACGCGTGTTTTAGAGAGGGAAAAAGCAATTACTTAAAATACATACATGGATATATTAAAATGATATTATGTTAATGTAACAATTTACGAAACGCACAAATCATCATTAATACGAAACGCTCTATATATTAAGACCACATCCTCTACGCATAACTTTTGTTTGTTCTCGCGATATTGACAATAATAATATATACTCTCGTGTAATATAATATATTGTCTCGTTTAATTGCACGCCCGGCTATAATTTTCTGTACAGCATAATTGCGATTCGGCGTGTAACCGCAGCCGTTTAAAAGATTTACAAAACAAACGACTCGAAAGCGTCAATATATTAACATTTTAATCTAAATGTATCGTTTTTCGAATCGGTCCCTTCAAGTCCACTGTGCTCATACTATACGTTTAATCTAATGGCGATTCCGTATATACACTAAGGGCCAATCCTTATGAATTTATGGGTGGCCAAGGTGCCCCTCTCCGTCCGGTAATACGCTCGTAACTTCGGTACTAATGAACCCGCACAGCATCCGTGACTTCCGAGGGGGCAGGGAATAACGTCGATGTGTTTAATGGGTTAACACACACAAGCGCATTGGAAAGTACCGATGAGGTCTTCCCGGAAAATCTAGTTTATAATATCATCCAAGGGCAGTCGTGATATCTTCCTGCCCCCCATATAAAAAATATAAACATTTTGAAAAAATGAACAAATAAAATAAATTTTGAATGTCTTATGCCCCGTATGCATAGTCCCGATGTTATTGCGTGTTACGTATCGTTGCTTAAATGTCTCATAGCTAAGTTATGTAAGTACCTACTCATTTATGTAGCCTATAACTAATTTATTAAGTACGTACTACATAAATTAGTATGTATTGCATAAACAATATATTTATGTGTTTCGTAGCTATTTAAAAGTTTATGGATTTATAATTATGTTTACCACTGGGTCTATGTTTATATCAGTGAAAATGTTGAGATAACAATAATTAGTGATAGCAATATTTGGGTTTTGAAAAATATAAACATTAAATAATACCTATAATTTATAATTTTGTCATTAGTTATATAGTTCCGAGTTCGCAATATGTAGTTTGTCTTTTCTCGTTTAATTATAATTATTTACATAATACCTAATTATGAACAATATATACTAACCTAGGTTAGTTTTTGGTACGCACTGGAGATGACAACTTAGTTGTTGAAAACTTATACGCAAAATAAAAGTGTATAATATTATGACTTCGGGTATATAGTACAATATTATTATAAATAGTCACAAGTACTCATTATATATATTATTATAATAACTCCTTTTGGAAATCGATAACGTTTAAAAAATTGATCACTATTATATATTTCAAGCGGATCTTCTAGGTTACGAATATATATTTCAAGTATATGTTCAATATGAATTTCATCCAAATATTCGTTAACTATTTCCAAATAATTAACAAAATTATAAAAATCATGTTATAATTATAAGTTTATTAATATTTTTAATTTAATTTAAATTTATAATAATAATTTAATTAAAATGTATATTTTGAATAATTCATTGAAAAATAATATTGATAGCAGGTAAAAAATAAGAAATTAAGGTAAGTATGGGGTGGAATTTGAATGCATAACATTATGTATTAGTTAATGGTTATATGTGGCACATAAATACAACTTTGCGACAGATATTTTTTAAAAAATTAATAATTATTAAAATTTATACTTTACATAAATATGTCTAGTACATAAAGTGACTATCCATACGGACATATGAACTTGGAAAATTATACGGATATTAATGCATATATATACAGTGTGAACGCTTTATGTAACTGGAGCCTAGTCTACTATTTTACACAAATTCGATATAATGCCCCAGCCCGAAGTATAATATTATATTTCCATATTGTGCGCATTACAATGTGATGATGAGAATAAAGTGAATACGACTTGTCTCCTCTATTGTTTATAACAATCAATTTCAAACGTGAGCAAGCACGCATTTATCCGATTATAATGAGTTTTTTTTTAACAACCCATTTATTTTATATCGGTGAAATTTTAGTTTAATTTCTTACACGATTTACACCACTCGCGAACCGTTCTTCCCGTCTTGTCAAATTAATATCGAAATTTCAAAAATGATCCTTTCAAGTTTTTTAACAAACATTCCATTTTTTATAAGTATAATACATTTACGTGTATATATATATTATATTATAAAAAAAACCTAGTTAAGTATTCATATACTTGGTCAATGCCGAATCTGAGGGAGCGGACCCCCCGACATTTTTTCAATATTTTCAAAATTTTTAATCATAACCGATCGGTTAATGAATTACAACAATTTAAAAAAACATATAACCTACGTAGATTGTGATTCAAATGCAACAGTAAAACTGGTCAAAACATCAAAACAACCATATACGTGAAATAATTGATGTAGGTAGATATGCGGAAAAACATTAATACTGTTATAAAAAGTATCGTCAAAGATAATATCCAAAAAACATTTTTTTAATTCATTAACTTTTGAACTTGCCAAAAATAGGTAATTTTAATTTTATAAATATAATTTTTAAGGTGGTTCTCTGTGACGAGTATCATACACACACAAAAAAACCTATTTTCGTCTATCATTGATTGAGTTGTCCGTAGACCGTAAATATTTTAAAAACTGTAGGTTGGAAAACTTCAGAAGAAGAGTTTTTACTTTTTCAATATTTATTTCTTAATAAATAGTTTTATTAAATTAAAAATCATTAAATATTAGTATACCAAATATTAAAGTATTAGATATAAAATTGAAAAATGTAAAAATATTCGATTATATATTAATTTGTTGATAAATATAAATCTGTTTACAAAATCGATAAATCTCTATATGATGGACAAAACATAAATTCAATATATACGAAAATTATAAAATATATTTTGACCCCCCCCCCTCCCCACCGAAAATAAAATCTAAATATACGGCCAAGTACTTGGTTATAATAATAAATGTCAACTAAATTAAATCGATGTCCGTTTATTTTTTAAACAAATTTATAAACTTTTATATCGCAATAAACTTAACTAATTACATAATATATATATATATATATATATATAATATATATATATAACTAATGGCAAAACGAAATATTAATAATAACAGAAAAATTAAACGCTTTGGCCTAAGAATGTATTTTTTGAAAAAAAAAAAAAATGCAGTGCTAAATTAATTGTAACTTCGGAAATTGCTCAATTTAAGCATCCCCTAATTACATCTATGGCTAAATAATATGTATAATATAGGTATCTAATTAACCGTAGATATTTGTTTTTTACCTAGATATATGTATTGTGTATTACATACGAAATTTACACATCCGTTGGTTTTAAAATCTAAAATAATATAGATTATTCATTTAACGTAAATAATTATTATTTTATAAGTTTTGTTTACATTGAAAATGAGAAGAATTTTTTCATTGCGAAAATATTTTACTGGCTTTGATTTTGGTTCTATCAAAATAAATCAGAAAATATCTTTTATTTTACTACACATGACGGACGTTTCATTTATTATTTATACCCTTATTTTTACTCATAACATTTTCGATTTTAGGAGTATTCAACATGCATTTTTACCCGTTATTTTTGGGTTATTGTGTATTTTTTTATTTCTGTAGGATATATTATGTTGAAAAATTAGCTTTTCATAATTTAATTTAATTTTTAAAAAGTATATTAACGTATTATAATACTTATCAAAAATATTATTGTTACCTAAAATACGAGTATTTATATATGTACTTAACTTATTATACTGAATAAATAGGGTATATTTATACTTAAAAGTTAGAATTCTAAATAGTTTACCCGATAATAATTGATATGGTATATAATGTGATATAATACATGTTTTGTAATAGGTAAATAATAACATAAAATTAATATTAACACAATTAAATTTAAATTATTTCGTAGTTTAAATTTTAAAATAGCATAAAGCCAGCGAATAATTAAATATGCATTCTAGACAATATCTAGCTATTATGGATGATTTGCAACTTTTCATTCCTTCAAAAAAATATGTATTTTAATATCATAAATAATTACATATGTATCTACACAAGTGTATTTTTAAGCTCGTTAACAAATTTGTCAAACTAGTTATACATGATAAAACGTCGACAGTGTGTTATTCTTTTTATATGAACTTGTCACGTTGTGTAATATTCATTATTTCGTGAGTGATAATCAAATGTTTAAATGTTTAAAGTCTAACAGGAAAATCTAATATTTTTACACTGTGATACACAACACTTAATTTTGATCAATATTATTATCATTAAAAATGTATAGAACTTTGTGTTTCATTAAAACATCTACAATAATGTGATTAACATTAAATATACCTTAGGTACATTATTATATATTACAGTGGCGTATTTACGGGGAGCTACCTGGTTGATATATCACCCCGAAGAGCCTTTTTTTTTTTAACTTGAACCGTAATCGTATTTGTAATCAGTGTGTTATCAATAGTAAATCGTGTATTATATTTTTTGTGAATTTAAATATAAATAAGTGTTCCTATATGTTCATTTTGTACACTTAAACCACCCATAAATGGTTTGGTAATGTTAAACATCCATCACAATGTTCATGTGAATATAGAAGAAATGTTGGATAAAATTGCTCAAAAATCTCGTACAATGGACATTATTTCGTAATATAATAAATTGTCAAATAGAGAATTTGATAATAAAAAATTATAAGTACCAAAATAGGTTAGTTACATAGTAAACAATAAACAGTATGGATAAAACAAACTAGTGTCATTTTGAAAAATATGGCCCATATAAATACATGATGTGAATGTATGTAATATAGTGAATAAGGGAATCCGGGGAGGGGGGACAGAGTTCAACTGATGTTCAGAAAAGAATAAAAGCATTTAAAGTAAAAATATAATTGATGTAAATGTGACATAATGCCTATAAAAATTTTAATAATGTATTTTTAATATTATTAAGACTTATTAGGAAAAATTAATAAGTACGATTATATTACAATATGAAGAAATACAAATTTTAAGAACTGAAAAATGAAGAAAAAACGAAATATTGAAAAACTAACCTTTTTATGTAAATATAATTAATGTAATGTGACGTTTTAAAATTTTAAAATTTTAAAAATCAAACCATTTTTAACCACACCGGTCATTAATTTTTACCGACAGTCCTAAGTCTGTTAAAGTGGAAATGAAAATGTTATAGTTTTTAATTAGTTAAATAGACTTATTTTAAATAAGTACAGCATGCAATTCGGACAGACCCATTTTACACCGCATGCAATTCGGAGAGACCCATTTTATACGCTACATGCAATTTTGACTTTTTTTTAATTTTTGGCATGCAATTCAAATGATCCGTTTTTTTTCTGATATCACCCCCCGACGGAAATCGTAAAATATATGCTACTAACATGTTATATTATATTATCAAAATGTTATTAAAAAACATAATATTACCATATTGGTTTAAAAATACTGAAATATTGCAGATCCCTCATCTACAATTAAATTCAATATATTTTGATAATATTTTTAAAACATGAAAATTTATTAACAGTTTTTCAGTTATAAAATATACATATTAAAATCAAATTCCTTTTCTTAAATAATTATTATTGTTTTAAAATTTTATTTAGGTACCTACAAGAAACCATACACTTTTATTATGGAAAATATAAATATATTTTGAATGTTGAAATTTAATTTATTAACTTCAAAAATACAAATATGCGTAACGCGAAATAAATGTAAAAATACTAAAATATTAGAAACGTTTATGTATGTATATTTTTGTATTTAAATTTTCAATTACTATTATTACTTTTTATTTTTGTGATTGTTATATAGGTAATGTGTTTCATCTTCAGAAAAATAAATGGACAAAAAATCAGGGGAAAAGAAAGCAATTTATAAATGTCCTTCGGAATCTTCGGAATTGACAACTTCGGGCATTTCTTCGTGCATTATGATGACAATAGTATAGAAATGAATGAACGGGGTGAGAGTTCACAAATTAAAGTCAATGAACCCGAGATAGTAATAGTCCACTCTTGCAAACTAATCAAGTTAAAATCAAGTGCACAATAATAGATGTTTACAATTCTTTTATAACAGAAATAGGGGTAACTTGACTTAGATACAAAGTAAACACAAATATATATTCGGACGAATGTAAACTTAATAATTAATTCCATATTTTCATGTATCTATCATTGATATTATATCATTAGGTAGTTATATAATGATATTTTAGAATAGTTAACGGTATTTTTCTTATTATAATTTTATTATAATTGATTAAAAATCATACATTGTGGTCGAAAAACGTCGTGAATCATTTTTCGAACGTCAAACTCGTGGTAAATTCAAAATGTCTTTATGATTCTATTGACGCCATAATGTGCTTAAACGTCATGTATTATTTCGTTGTAATCACTTTAGATAATATGTTGAATTTTTTTAATGCTTAAAAATAATATGCTTTTAATGATCTGATTACATTAATAGTTTTAAATTTAAAAAATAATATTTTGGGGGGTATTGCAATTTTGATAACTTCTTCATCTAAACGTGAACGAACTTTCTCTGTGATATGTAAAATAGAGAACTGGCTGCTTAAAAATATGAGTAAATGCCCTCAGCATTGAAAGGGAGGCCTGTCAATATGGTATAAGATACCAGATAGAGTTATTAAGGAATACGTTCAAAAGCAACGAGTCTTGGAATTATTTAATTTTTTAACGATCGAATAATGAAACAAATTTTATTATTGTTTCACAGGAATAAGAACGAGAAAGACTCGCTTTGTTTTAGCAATTAGTAACTAAATATCATTAACACAACATTTGAGTGAAAAATTCGTCTTCTGCACTGTAATTTAATTAAATAAATACAATACAAAAGATGCTATATATGAGCGATATTAACTTACTTTATTAATCGTTATTGTCTAAGATCAATCTAATATATGATATAATATTGATGAATAATATTTTGTACTTGTGATTTCTTTTTTAAAAGGAACATTAACAACATTAGGAGTATAAGAAAAGTATACCCCCTCCTAAAATGAAGTCAGTCATATTTCATAAAATATCTATATTTCAAGTTTTTTTTGATGCATTGAATGCAAATTATATTTTTTAGTGCATACAAATCTGTATAGACACTTTAATAATTTACAAATCACAATATAATTTGAACAGTCCTTAAATATAAGTGCAATATATAATATATATATATATATATATATCAATAACAACATTATCGGTTTGTAGGTCAAAAACGCACGAACAAACGGCGGGGGGGGGGAATACAGAGATCGACTAAATTTGGAACGGTACCGCGGTGACATCACGAGCTTTAACGAGTCACTGATATTTTAATGATACGTTACCGCATCAATCGTGTGCGCCGTAGCGGTGTATCGTACATTGTGGAATCGGTCCCACGCAGGTGGAAAAAAGCGCGCGTGTTTGGGCGGGCGAGAAAGACACTTGTACGGACGTGCCGTGGAAGAAAAAGAGACGGCTAGAAAAGACATTGGAACAAGAAAACCATAATATACGCTATTTACAGGCACTGATGTATATACGTTTCGAAATCGAAATTTATTACGTCCATGGAGACGAGTCCAAAGAGGTACGCGTCGCCGTCATTAACAACGTCCGACCGCCGCCACGCATACTTATTTTTAGCGCAACGCGTCGTTTCGATACGCGAGAGATATTAATTCACTCTAACCCCCGAGTTATTTGAGTGAACAAAGCTATTGACGACGAAGACGACGAGAAGAGAGAATTAATTATACACGACGGCTATTTGGAAAACCATTATACGAGTCCCTCTATATCCCGCTACCACGTCATGGCCGTCGTGCGTATCGTATTTTTACCTCCAACGCCACGTGGACGTTTCGATTTCTTTTTTTATCATCCATCCCGCGTATCCCCATTTAAGGAAAAAATAATCGTTATGGTGGAGGTAATCGTATCATTTGCATACCTATGATAAAAACGTGACGATCACGGCATAATAAGGAATACTGATACGATTATTATCATTACATACATGTAGGTACATTGTATATAAGATATTATACTCGCCCCAAGACCGTATTCGCTTAACGAGCGAAAAATACGATCTGTTACAATCGGATCACACGCCGGAAAACGTTTTTATTTCGCATATTGAGCATTTTGACAGAGTGAATAGGTATTTGATAGGTATTAAAACACCTATTTAAAAACTGTCGACTGTAATCGAGTGGTCGAGACCCGTGTTTTGGCACACGAGGTCCCCGGTTCGACTCCCGGGTAGCAATTGGGGTAGCCAACGACATTTTTCTCACTGGTGGCGTCTCCGGTCTGGTCTCGTCTGGTCTCTGGTGCAAGCCGGCCATCATTACCAAACCCAACCAATAATTTAGTAGCAATGCTTGTCATAGCTATCAAGAACCGTCTTTAACTCCCTTAATGAGTGAAAGTGCAAACCTGAGCGTGTTAGATTTTGGAAAATAAGAGAATATTTCTATAATAATTAACGGTTTTAGTTAATTATTATTAAAATATTTAGAAAAAATAATAATGAATACCAAAGCGAACAAGTTGGCGAATTTTTTTAACTCGTTAAGTTAAATTAGTTTAAAATAATTAAGTTAAGTTAAAATAGTCACTAATATCTTTTTTTTATTAACTTTAGGAATCAAAAGTTAACTTTGAAAAAAATAATTAAAAATTCAAATTGTCTACTATTAACAAAATGAAAATTTAGAAAATAGCTCACAGCTGCTAAAATACCTATATTTTTGTATTCGCGCTAACATTAATATGAAATAGATGACAGTGCCCATAATTTCAATATAAATTATAATATATATTTACACAATTAATAAAATATAGATCAACACAAAATGACGATAGTTTCGATATGAAACTAAACTGCCTGTTTCGCATAAGCCAATAAAACGAACATTTACTATAATTATTTACCTCATGCTCTCGTGTACAATGCACCAGTCTTAACGCTGGTTTATCATGATTTGAAATTTTTCAAAACATCAATATTACATGACATCTAAATATTATAAAAATTATGCAAAAAAATGAGAGCCACAAATCACAGTATTACTATAGTTTAGTATTACTATAGGTAATAATATATCTAAATAGTATAGAATTAATAAAATCCTCCATATTAAAAAGCAAAAACCTCATTCAGAAAATATAAATTGTTTTTCAAACAAAACTTAACTTAATTTAGATTTTTTTTATAAGTTACATGTTAAGTTTTCAAAAATATTCACTTATTAAGTTAAAAATTATTTTGAAAAAAAAGTAACACGTTAACTAACTTAATTAAAATGAACTTAGTTTAACTTTTAACTCGTTAATGCCCAGCCTTGATAAATACATAGATACATGTAGTGTACTGTATATTTATTTTTTATTCTATTATTATTGTTTTATTGTACTTATTACGTTTAATTCATTGAAAAATAATAATAATATATTATAGCAAAAAATCATATTATATAGGTATACCTATTAAAATTAATATTATTTTATAATATAAATACAAATATACTATGATTATTTGAATACCTACTATATTATATAGTTATAAGGTAGGTAATCATTATTATTAAACGTTGTTTCTTTTTCCTTTTTTTATTTGACATAAATAAATAAAATATTATAATTAATGATAAAACCATATTTCATCTATATATATATAGCTGTAAATATACAAAATATACGAATAAATGATATTGAGTATAGAATTTTTTTTTTTTAAATAGAAAATACATATAAATTAAATAAAAAATTTAATTTAAATTATAATAATATTATGGAAAAAGAAAATAAAAATGCATTAATTAGGTACTTATATCTGTGTGACACTTAAAGTTACATTTAATGGAATTACAACGACATTTGCATTTCTCATAAATATAGTATTATTTTACAATGACGAGATACAAATACTTGTTAGAAACCCGATGATAAAAGATGAAGCAAAAGGTAAAAATAATTTTGAATAAGGTAATTGGCATATCTTCTATTTTTAATAAATCTGAATTCATGTTTTTTTTATATTTTTTAATACTTATTATAAGTTATTAAATATCTATTAATTTTGTCCTAAACGCGTTTTGTTGATTTTAAAATGATCAGAACGCGTTATGGCTTTCGATAATATACTACACTGTATTCTGAGCATTTTAAAATGTTCAAAAAGCGAAATAAAAACATTTTTTGGTGCTTGGTTAAAATGTAATAGTCACAAGCCACGTGTTGTGATCATATTTTTCACTCATTGAGCGAATTCGGTGTTAGGGTGTAACATATATAGCCAGGCCCGTCCCGAGGCAAATTTGATCGGAAAATTAGAAATTGTGTTCGAAATGTAAAATCGGCAAATTATATATTTTTCGGTAATTTAGTCGGAAAAGTTATAAAAAAAGTTGATCATATTTTCTGTTATTAAAATTAATTATAAATACAGATTTTTTTTATTTTTATAATTAAAGTATTCAGAAGACTTATATAGGATTTGTTGTATCGTCGCTCTACACAAAAATTAAAAATTTATATATACCTAATCAATAATTGAACTTATTATTAAAATTATTTATTATTTTTATTATTATTAAAATTATTTATTTTAATAATATATTATATAGCTGGTTAATATTATAGTTTTCAAAATACATTTTTTAAAGAGGGTGCAGTTTTTCGAACAAAAGTGTATGGGAAAATTTCAATGAACAAAATTCAACTATTTTGACCACTGTCAATAACCTAAAATCTGGATTTTTTATGATTTTATGATTAATGAAAATATTATATTTTACTTATATACTTTAGTCAAGTCAGACTTTTCGACGCCGAGTATACTTCTACGGCTGTGAGTCTAACTGTCTGAGTATACTGACTGTAGATCGTGACCAGACCAATCTTGTGTAATTTATATTATACTTATTCATTTATTTTATTCTACCGTATTAGTTAAAATTAATCAGCATTTTTCGTATAAATGAATAATAATAAATGCGAAATCGACTAAAATTTAATATCGTGTCATGTTGAATGTATACCTTTAGAACGAACTCATATATATATACTCAACAATATACAACGGAAACAAACTGAAAACGGATTAACGGGTTGGTGTCGAAGACACTAACTGACCCTTTGGGACACAACATAGGTACACATTTTATGATTTGTCATTTAATTGTTTAGTTAGGTACCAGATATTTAAACATTTCGTTTCAAAATCATCCAAGTATATGCTAAAATAGCATAATTCATATATGTTAAATTGAATTTTTAAAACAACAATATTTAAATAAAATAACTATAAATTCGACTTAGAATTCAACCATGTCACAAATTACCCTAACAACAATATAATATTTTCCGTACTGTAATAAGCATGCGAAATAAGAGTGTTCAACCGTAATGATATCTTACTCAATTTATGGATGGACTGGTCTAGGAAAGACAAATTCGGAATTAAGGAGCGTCTGCTGCCACGTATTTTTGGACCGTCCGGTGGACCACTTATTGAGAACAAAAGCTCTTCATACTGTATATACGAACTCGTTACAATTTCAATCCTATTGAACCCAAACTAGTCGGTTGAGAAATCCATTTGGGACCTGATATAGGCAACTTGGACCATCTATTGCCGATCCGATTAATATGCCTTCCCGGTATAGGTACTTTTCTTTACTGTACATTTTCAAACAAATCGTAATTCCGACGACCGGTTTTGAACCTCTAACTATCACGCTGCACTCAAACCAATTGTGAAGTGTCACTTTTGAGGTAGTCTAAAACCTAATTCCAGATTTGGATACAAAACGGGAAGTATCCTGAAAAGTTAAAATGCATCCCATCGCAGGAAGTTAATTAACAGTCAGTTAAATAATTAACTCAGTTAATTAGGCATTAATTAAGACGAAAAGGGAGTAATAGACTATATTAGGCCGTTTTCGGGTAAGTCATATTATAATGGTTCCTGACGGGTGCGTCCTGTCGGGAAGGAAATGGGAATAAAATAGGCCGCGCTCGGGCCAGTCTGTGCTGTTAGGGAATGCAACAAAATCAACTACATCAGTAATCAAATTAGAAAAAATTTTACTTTTATGAAATAATCTCTCTTTGAAATGTACCAGTTACCAATCAGTTTACACATCATGTTAATGTCAATATATTCTAATACTAATAACCACATCTTGTAAATACAAAACTATATCACTTAATCTCTAGATTTACAAAAAATTATTTAATTATATTGTTAATGTTAGTTATATTATATATTCCTATAATGTCTTTATTACGTCTTATTAGTACATATATAGAAACAGTTACTCCGGTAACCAATTAATGTAAAAAAAAAACCGTGTTTATATACCAAAGACGGATCAGTCTAATTCTACGGGTAATGATTTTATTAAAAATATGATTACTACAAACACGCCGATAAAAAAAATGAACTTACGACTGCATAGTCCGAAATTAGAAGTAATAATAGAAGAATACGATTCAGCCAAGTTGAAGAAACGCAAAAGGCCCAATAAAGAAACAACAAATGACTATGACTACAAGAAGGCGAAGCACGAGTAGAAATATAATAATATGAAATATCCAGTACGATACACAATGGCAGATTTTAAACTTATACATGATTGTTTATTGATTATATTTTTAATGCATTAATATTGTGGCGTATTTATATATATATATTACTTTTTTATATAATACTTGAGGCACCTAGTATCAAAATCAGTTCAATCCATCAATTTTAAAAAATGGTATTTTGCGTTTTTTTTTTTTTTTTTTTTAAAGTCCAATATATAACCTCCCTAGTCGGTTCTGAGCAAAATCAACTCGATGCCATTGAAAAATGCAGTAAAATATTGAATTCCCCTCCAAACCAGCACAATTCAAGTAGTAATTAAATAGAAATTGGATTGAGCTGGTTTTGATACCTACTAGGTGCCTCATTTATACAATCGTAATTCAAGCTAAAGAGAACATAAATAAATCAGAATATAACTCTCTATTAGTAGTTTCTTTATACAAAAATCAATCAGAAAAATTCCTCTATTTTTGAACATATTATATTATCGATCCACTATTGCTAATTAATATCGAAACAAAAACAAGTTTGCCGACCAGGTATTCAATTATTTTACTTATTAAATGACTACATTGGTTTAATGAATAATACTACGACTATGGAATATTTTGCTACCAAGTCGTAGTTTTATTCACAATAATAACAGCATTATTCTCTCGGCTACATAAAGTTTTTAAAGAAATAATAGGTTTATGTGTTTTTTTTTTTTTTTACTAATCAATATAAAGTAGTTTCAAATTATTTTACAAGTGCATTTGCAATATTAAATTCATGATTTTTGTTTTTTTACTACGCACGTGGATCAATGAGCATATACAAAACAATTATATAGTCATTATATAATCATGTGCCGGGTATTTTGTATTCAAAAGTTTTTTTGTTTTAAATTTATAGTAAAAACAATACTGTTGTTTGACCTTATGAAAAAAAAAATTGCACTAATCGTTAATAATATAATTTATTATTTAATACGGTAGGTATTTTTTTTTTTATATATTTTCCTTGATATTATTTTATAATTTATCGTTTATTTACAATATAAAACAAAATTTGTATAGGGTTTTTAATACGTTAATTAAATACCAATTATATTATTGAATATTGAATGATATAATACAAATTATGTTATTTGTTTTTAAAAAACGCTTGTTACAAAAAAAAAAAAAATGTATATATAATATATATATATGCAAATACTTACTTCTTAATTGTAAAATACATAAATATACATTATAAATTATTTCATCATTTCTGCAAGATACAGTGAAATATTAAATTTCATCAACACATTAAAATAACATTTAGGTACATCGAATATTTTTATTAAAAATTGACGTTAATTTCATACTACACTGTTTGAAAGCGTTTTACTAAGAAAGTATATTGTTTTTCTTTTCATAATCCTAGTGAAATTAAATGTAAAATATTACAAGTTATGTTCATAACTCGTTTAATCGTTTACCCTATCCCTATTTGGGATGCTACCAAATAAACATATATCACTTGGCAAAATGTTTTTCTCGGATATTATTTATGACCCTGAAAAATATTTATCTGATATATTACAGTATTAAATATCTAACCTATATTCGTTTGAGAATTTTTTTCTATAATCTTCTATACCAATAAGTATTTTCTGGTTTTATACACAAATTGTCAAGTTTCCTCATTTATCCTTGACATTTCTATCGCAGTTCAATTGTATTTCTTCCGGTAAAGTCAATTAAAAACGAACCGAAATCCGTTCTATAATATATAAATAGTTTTTAATTCAAATATAAAATAAGTCTTCTCAAATACAGTAACATAAATATAAATTATTTTGTTACCGTAAAGACAATAGATACGCTGCAATAAAAAATTAAAACAATTCTTTTAAAGTATATTACTCTAAAAAATATATTTATTGAAAATCTTTTTTAATAAAAAAAATATTGCCTATCGTTCAAATTTCTTCATTTATTTTAAATAAATAATTATAGAATTCTATAAATGTATATATTATGTAATTATATATGACAACATTTATTTGTTAAAGTTAAGTATTAAAAATTATAGCCCAATTTAAAACATAGAAAAATTAACTTATTAAAAATTACATTATTTAAATAATGTATATCATATACAATAAATAATAAATATATAATACAAATATTTTGCATATAGGTAATAAAAATAAAATGTATATTATATTTATATGACCTTATACACACGAATTGTTCAAAACTTAATATTAAAATTAATGTCGATAAGACTAAAACCCGCCTTATTACTTCACGTAATATTCGTATAATTTGGCACATTTTTCATTTAAAACCTGTTAGGTACGACGTTTTCGAAATCTCTCTGTACCCATATAATATACCATGTGTGTTACTTGTGCGTAATAGTTATTTAGTTGCCTTATTATTTCTTTTTCAAAACCAGAGATTAAAGAACACCCAGTCATGTTGGCAGATATTTAGTTTTTTCCCCGTTTTTTTTATATTATTTATACGTCAAGAACAGCCGCTAACTCTGAATCAACCCCCTATTAATGGCAACGAGGGGTCGAGGGTACAAAAATGTCCCGTGGTTAAATGGACAGAAAAGTTTTTTGTCAAAGTAATTAACTTTAATTAAAAAACATTACTGAATACTTTTTTTTTATCATATTATTATTATTATTCAAAAAGAAACATCTTAGACAATCAATGTTGAGAAAGTCTAAAGAGGGGAGGGGTCGAGGTAGCGATTAAACGACTTGGCGAGGCCTGGACGAATTTCGAGGTTCATTAGTGTTTCAAAAACTCCGGCTATTAATTATGGCAATGCATTATTCGGATCAGTTTAATTTTCCCATAGGAAACCCAACATTAATCCACGTTGCTTTTTTTTTTTTCTCGAAGATTAAAGTCGTTCCTTCTAGATTGATACTTATTTGCTTCATTAATAAGACTTTATGCACATATTGTTCATATAATTACACCTACTATATTCGGTTATATTAGGTAGTATAAAATATTAATTTCATTCCGTGGTTATCCGAACAATATTTCATGCATTTTTTTTTTCTAATCAACCATAAATTCTTCCATTCGTGTTTTTGTTATTTAATTAACTGTTTATCAATTTTTCGTAATATATAAACACTCTAGAAAGTTTTGTATAAACTAATTTAAGTAGATAGTTGAAATATTTTATTTCGTTTTAACGTATATTATATAAGTTTTGTACGAGATGTTAATAAATTATGTGGCAACGCTTATAAATCCGATTTCCGACTATTAATTCAATGATATTGTACAATTTATATTATTTCAGTGAACAAATTACTTAAATCCAATAGCTTAAATTGATAATTTTTATCTTATTTTTATGCAACTTTACGGGTTTAGTCGAGAAGGAAAATTATCATTAAAAAACGTTTTTTTTGGAAATGTTCAAAATTGAAATGATATATAACGAAAATATATTGACTAATAATTGATTGTACAAGTGTATTCAAAATACCATTTTATAAACAATTCACGTGAAATAAAAATGAAGAATTTGTATATTATATACCTATATAGTATATATTCTTGATACTTATCTACCAGTCCAATGTATAATAAATATTAAATGAGCAATTTCTGCAAGTCCATTTATCTTTCTACACGTTGATTCATTCGTAACCGTTTGCATAAAAACTTTCATTGCGTTCGGTTTCATAAGCTTTGAACAAAATAAGATTTTTTTTTTTAAATGTTGCACTTTTATGTAGATTTTCTTTCACTAAAAATGAACATAGCCCTCGTCTGAGACATAATGGGTGTTCGTAAAAAGATAAATAAAATTACCGTCCTAACTTTACGATCCCATTTCCGGGGTTTATGACGAAAACACTTTTATAATATAGTAAAATCACAAGTGTATAATATTATATTGTATTTCTCTCTTTTATGATTTCATATCTTTATATTATACTGCGCTGCACTCTTGCGGGCCGTACCTCCGCCTTTCCACCAGTCAAAGATTTAACTTGAAAACCCCATGACGCACACACGAGCCACGCAGAATCACTAAAACATATTCGACAACAAAATATTATCATAATATTATATTAATGTATTCTACAGATAAAATTTTATTTGTTAAAAAAAAAAAGGGTAGATTTTCTTTTTTAATTTTTCAGTTGACTGCGTGTGATTTCAGCAACATATATAAAAAATAGTAGTAGGTATAGATTAAAACTGAAATTTATAATATTATATTATACACAATTAATTACCAATAATACAATATGTACATCGTTTTAAATAAATTATTATTCATTACATTTAATTATGTTTTGATTAAATAATAGAGAATAACAAGTTCGGAAAGCCCACTCTGAAAGCGTGCTAAATTCCTGGTTTTTATACATATTTTAAACAATAAACTGAAAATATTATAAAACAAAACGAATAATATCTCTTTCTCTGGTAATCAAATTAACAATGTCCCTCATAACTGAGTAATGAAAATAATAATAAAACGAATAATATGTACTATTTCCCTATAGTAACCAAATTGACAATCGATAACTGTGTAGGTACTATAGTAACGAAGAAAGGCGGACAGGCGGACACCGAGGACATAAGATGTCTAAAATCAAAACGTAAAGTGTACCTACACTTTAATCTCATAGCTGAACCTAAAACAATATTTATTTAAAGAACCTATAAACTTAATTTTTTTGTAATCGAAAAACGTGTTTATATTGTAATTATGAATACTTGCTGTATACCTACCGAAATACGTTTTCGTAAGTGTATATATATATATACCAATACAAATAATTATTCAAATAATACTTTAAAAATGATTTGAAATCTTGCGCGCGTATTTCAATATAATCTGATGTTGTTTTTTTTTTTTCCGTGACTGAAATTAATTCGGAATAATACAAAAAATAATGAATATTAAAATGCATTTTTGATTTACAACGCTCGTAGTAACTTTACCACACTATATCTATATTCGTAAATATTCCCCGTGAGATCAGTGATAAGTAAAAACGTAAAACGAACGTTTTCATTCAAACAAAAAGAAAAGCGTATGATCGTGATGATGAAAAAAAAAAAAAAAAAGGGTAACTCCTGCAGAATTTCACTGATTCGAGTTTGTGTACACATAAGGGTAGGCTATATAACAGGATTTTGCAGGCGTCGTGGTTAAAATCACGACTCCAGTTTAGCATTCCGGTCATGCCTCGATGAAGATATTCTGTTTGATACTTTTCCCATAGGATTTTTTTTTATTATTATCTTGCTTATACTACCCTCGCATGCCTTATCTCCACATCGTCTATACTGTCATATACCAACTTGAGCCTTGTGATCGTACAACTCCACCTATCGACATAATATATCTGTACTAAGAAAATTTAAATTCTAAAACACAGCAAATACATTTTTACTTTTTAGTAAATAATTTTTTTGATAACACATATTTTTAAGAGGACGTGGGCGTTATTTTGCCGAAAAAAAACTCTTTTGCCAGAAAGATATTTTCTCGGACTGTAATTCGTAACTATAAGAAACAATATTTTTACACGATATAGTATATTAAAATTATCTATGTTTTACCATCGTCCTTTTTTAATACAAGATCCTAAAAAGTTATTTATTTTACAAACATTTTTACAGATGGCGCATAACATCAGTTCTATTTGTGCTATAGAAAAAAAAACGACGATGGATTATTATTTTTCTTTAAATATCTTGAATTTTTTCTATACAGAACCCTTTAAAAATCTCTAGTCTGACATCCTTTTTTTAAAAAACATAAATACAAACAAAACCGTTTTACTAGGTTTATATTTATCATCGGCCATTACGATAATTAAGACTTGAGTATAATATAGTCGATTTTATACTTATTGTAAATTTTCTTTCGACATCGAACGTTGAAAATATTATATTTACATTAAAATTACCGTGAATTGTTAAATAATGAAATACAAATTTCAAATTATAAATTTAAAATATTGTTTTATAATATTATATATAGTATACTTAATTGTAAAAACTTACAATTTAATTAATAAATAATCATACACCTACGAGTCATAAATATATTTATATAATAAGTACTTTTATAATTTATAATAATTTAATATTTTTAATTGTCATACTTAATGATTTGTAATTTTATTATTTAAATTTTATCCTTTTTTGATATTATATGTAGAAAATTTGTTTTATAAAAAAAAAAAAATAGATATAATGTATCTTATTATGATTATCATTTATTGTAGTTGAATTAATATTAAAATGGCTACTAAATATAATTAGTAATTCAAAACACTTTACAATAGTAAATATTTAATAAAACAAGTAAACAACATTTAATTCATATATCACAAGTTAACCTGACCTATAAAATAAATTTAAAAGTATATTTTTGTAATAACTGATGATAATATGTTCAGTAAGGAGGTAGGTATGTACGTTTATAGGTAATTAGGTATGCTAATCATTTCGTGAATAAAATTGAATTATTTTTTTAAATTATGGTTTTGTTATAAAAATCATAATATAATGGTAAGTACATATTACTGGTAAATTTATCACTTTCGTTTTATTTCAAAGCTCGAATAGTTTTCATATAAAAGCAAGCTTAAATTTAACTCATTGTTTCATTCTAAAAGTTATAGGTGGGAAATTTGGTTAGTAAAATTTTAATGGACGACTTATTAAATGAAAAGTTTCACGCTCAGTGAACACTTTGTAATTTGTATTTATATCCTGTTGAAATTTTAATATTCAGCGACGCATTCTTATAGCTAACGAATAGTTTTATTCATAATTATAAACCCAGCTGTAATAAAAGTTTAAAAAATAAAACATTGATTTACAATAAAAAGTAAACACATTTTTAATTAAACAATTTAAGAACAAACTTGAGCTGCTTCATGGACGGATTATATGATGTAAAATTATCGATTTTTTTCAAGAAAACATGTTTAATAATAGTTCAATAAAATTGTATAATTTAGGGATGGTTTAACCCTTTTTTTGTTCACTAAATTGGGGCCTCTAATAATAACTGCCCCTCCCCCCCCCATTACAAATCCTGTCTACGCTGCTGAAAATAAATACATAATTAATATACATATACACCCACTCTGTTAATAAGTATTTAAATTTCTAGAAATATTATTTTCGAAATTACGAGTAAATACCTAACCATAATCGATTTTAACGAATCCGCCATTTTTCGGTAGCTTTTTCTTGCGTGTTAAAAACAAAAAAACTACCTATATTGGTTAAAAAATTTTAAAATAAAAATTACTTTCGGAAAAATGTAAACGTGAAATAATTAACTAGGTACCTATATAGGTAGGTACTATAATATATACCTGGTTTAAATCGATTTTCATTGCTATACAATATACGCGCCGTAATCGAAATATATCAAATTGGATTTGCGAATAAATTCAAATAAAATGTTCGTACGTCAACGATCGACGATAAAATATATGCACGCGTGTAAAAAAATTTAGGGTCTAAAATGTTCAAATTTCGTTATGCCGGCAAATATTATTCTAAGTAGGTACCTATACGTGAAAAATCGAAATATTTTCATCCGTACACGAGTGTACAATATATAATGTTCGGACGTTTAGAGAATATGTATTACATTTTGTCTTTGCGCGTTAACTGCCCGCCGAGAGAGACACAATCGACCGGTTAATCATGTGGCGGCGACAGCGGCGCACAATTTGATAAATTCGCCCGGCGACCGTACCACAAAGTACTACTCGCTGCTCTATCGTTATTATATATTGTCTTCCTCGACGCCGTCATTACAATAACATCGTCGCCTTCCGAGCACGGCATAATAATATTCGTTTTGTTTCCGATCGCCGATGGTTTCGCATATATAACCCGAAAAACCAGCTCTTGTTCCACATAATATGTACACATGATGGACATTATAGGTATTATACGTAATAATAATAATGATAATAATGATGATAATGATGATGATAATGATGATAATAATGATAATATATCTCGAATTTGTCGGCGGCATGAAGACAAACGGCTTTTTTGGCTTCAGTTCAATATCGTATATTGTTTGGCGTACAAACGCGCGCGTATACAGGGCGTTCGGAATATAATGTTTTTGTACAAACGTACACAAAAACGTTCCCAATGTTTTCGTCCTCGAATGCTGATTTTCCGCACTGAACCAAGTATACCTGTGATTTTAATAAAAAAAAAAAAAAATACAAAAATATGGATTAATTTGATAAAAACATGATTGTTAACATACGTTCAATAAAATGTTTGTTGATTTAGAAAAATATTTGTTAATTTAACAGTAAAATAACAAAACGTATTATTGATTTAACGATATCTTTTATCCGTGTCTTGGGTAAAATTGTCCGATTGAATACAAATTTCTTTGAATTAACGTATGTATTTTCGTTAATTCGATTATAAATATTTCGTGTTTCTTTCTTTCTTCTTCTTCTTCTTCTTCTTCGTAGAACAAACGGGGCCCCCATTTGTTAATGAAAATAGTCAATTTAAACAGAAAATTTTACTATAATAATAAAATCTGTATTAATTTTACAAATTATTATTATTAAATTATGACTTATATATTTTGTAAAATTTACAAACTGAATTCGTAAACACATTTTTTATTAATTTAACAATATATACAATATAATGTTATACAATTTAACAATATATATAATATATTAACATAATAAAAATTGTATTATTTTAACAAATATTCGTGTGTTAAAATTTGATTATTGCATATTGTTAATTCTTCCAATGATATTTGGTTTAGTGCGTGCTTTCGAATATATACATTGTACACGCCCTGCAGATCACCCAGGCTCGTAGCCAGAAAAAATTCAACGAGTGGGTCCGTGAGCGGTCGTAGATCTTTTAAGGATGATTTTTTTGTCCACAGAAATCTTGAATAACATAGGCATAGATTGTGGGCTACAGCAACCCAGAAATGACTCTACGCGTTTGTAGAGGTTTTTTTCGAAATTATTTAAATGAATACATAATATATGTACGCTTTTTTATTGTATAATTACTATTATCGTTTTATCCTTTCTTGATTTTCCCAATTCTGATTTACTTAAGCATAAAAGGACTTATTAACTTGAAAACATAAAACATTTTGACCTATTTTTGATAATTTCTAAAAAAATTAGATTTTTTTTTTATTTGTAAATTCCGTTTTTAGTCGTTGGGTAATGTTTAAAATGTCCAAAAAAAATAAAATTTTAAAAAAATTCAAAGATAGTTAATATGTTTAAAAACAAATAATGATTCCTATAAACTAACCATTAATTTCTATACTTTATTTGAAAAATACTGAGAAAAGTTTGTAAGTATATAAAATATTTACAAAATGATAATTAAATTAACTGGTTCTATACCCTTCCCCCGTGGCATCTTCAGGTCACACTACGCCTATAGAGACTATTAATATATTTATTTGGGGATAAGAGTGGGTTACGACAACCTCTCAAAAAATAATTTAATTTTTACTTAATTATAAATAGGTATAATAGGTTTTATTTATTACTAATATACGGGGGGAAGCCCTTGTAAGAGTACGTCGTATGCACGGTTTTTAAAATGCAATTTTAAAGAAGTTTTTAGGGAAATGAAAATCCGATAATTTAAAAATATTTAAATAAATTTTAAAGTAATTTAAAAATAATCTTGTGTCAATACTATTTTTTATTGTTGTGTAAGTACAATATTTGTTTAAAAGAAAACATGTATACGCATTTTTCATTTTTATCAACTTTACAATATCGTAGAAATATGAAATGAAAAACAAATTATAAAGAACAAAATTATCTAACGTCTTACGTAACCATTTTTTGATATGTACCTACGTCTTATAAGTTATTAACAAATCAATTTTTTTGTTTGATTTTTTTTTAATGCGCTACTATAAATCTTGAAAAACTAAACATATCGAAAACATACAACACTAAAAAATGTTATTAGCTGTGATTTTTTTTCATTTCGTATTCCTAACGTGTTTGCAAGTTGATAAAAGTGAAAAATGCTAATGCACGTTTTCCGACGAAAATGTACCTACGTACGTGTAGCATAATATCGTCTAAAGTATAAATATCATCATTATATTTATTAGGTATTTATTACATGATGGTAGTTATATATTATAATATACGTTATAAAAAAAAAATGTACAAACTACGTGAAATCCAAAGAGTAGGTATTAAGAGGATGCTATACCCGCATTTTCTGTCTCCGTCCATCTAATTGGCAATATAGCAAAATTGTACAACGCAAAATTGAAATTATGGCATTTTGGTTAGATTTAGAGCTTAAACACCTATTATC
>JAIPRL010001636.1:0-17650 GCA_025469235.1 Pemphigus obesinymphae
TTTGGTCGATTAACTTAACCAACCTTTAATCAGTGATTAAGCAGTTAACAGGCACTGTACAACGACCCAAATGTCTTAATCGTTGATTAAGACTTAATCATAGTTTAACCGAGCACTGTACAACTGGTTTGTTGACTATAAACAAGCATATGACTCAGTCAATAGAGAAGTGCTATGGAATGCACTCATAACATTTGGAATACCATCCAAAACAGTGAAAATTATCAAACTATGAATGGATAAAACGAGATGTAAAATTAAATTCAACCAACATATGTCAGATGAATTTGAAGTTAAGACTGGACTCCGACAGGGAGATGCATTATCCCCAGTACTTTTTAATATAGCACTAAAAACGGTAGTAAATAAAACGAAGAGCAAGTATGATGGGTACTCCGAAGATAACATAAGACAATGCGGAATTTTAGCGTATGCAGATGATATTATCATATTAAGATCAAATAAACAAGAAGTAATAATGAGCACGAAGGAGCTAATAAAAATAGTAAAGACATCGGATTACAAATTAACGAGTCAAAGACTAAATATATGGTAATATCAAGACGAGAAAATCATGGAGAACATATAGAAGTTGAAAATTTTAAGTTTGAAAGGGTACATCATTTTAAATATCTGGGTGTTACAATAAATAGCAAAAATAATAATCACAAAGAAATTAATATAAGAATTACGGCAGCGAATAAATGCTATTATGGGTTAACGAGCATATTTAAATCAAAACAAGTATCGATCAAATCGAAAATTACACTATACAAAGTAATTATCAGACCCGTTCTTTTATATGCTTGTGAAACATGATCTGCAACGACCAAAGGAGATGAAGACAAAATAACAATCTTTGAAAGACGAATAGTAAGATGAATATATGAGCCAAAAAGAAATAATATCACACAGCAATATGAAAGTAGAAGCAATATAGCTATATAAAGAACCGGACATAGTAGCAGTATTACAATATAGAAGAATCGCATGGGCTGGCCACATATGGAAGTCAAATAGCCAAATGAAAGTGGTATTAAAATGGAAACCCCTTGGGAAAAGACCACTAGGCAGACCAAAACAAAGATGGATAGACAAAGTAAAAAATACTTTAGAAGAAATTGGAATACAAGATATGGAAGCAGTAGCACAGGATAGAGACAGGTGGAAGCTAATTTGTGTTGCGGTGATGGGTCTCAATGGCCTCTGAAAAACCGATGAAGAAGAAGAAGTAGCACACATTATAAATAGTGTGTAGGTACTGTATTCCAATTAAGAAGGTAACTTGATATAGTTCTTTCAATGACATTGAATTTAAATCACGTTTTTGATAAAGTTACTATAGTTTTAAAGTTGGAGGTAGGTATTTATCTACTTAAATACTTAAATGTACATTTTGGGAAATCTTTTACTCTATACTTGTGGATGCCCAATACATTTAGTTATTTTCTATTATTAAGTCACTTTTATATACAAACCATTATCCTGAATTGATTGAGTTATACTATTGATATCATATATCTAATTTATAAATTATAATCAATGATATAACATATTATACTCAATTCATATTGTTAACGCACTCTATCGGGTGAATAACCGGCGCGTACAATTTTGTATGCTCATAGAGTAAATAAGATGTGTATATGCTGGTGACCAATCTATAGTAATTTATAATCAATGATAATACCTATTATGAAACGGTAGTAACTTTGTATTATTTTTTTTTTTTTTTTTTTTAGTATACTAATCAACAAATGGGTTTCCGTAATGTGGTTACAATAATTCGTTTTATAATAATTTACATAATAGATAATACCTAACTATTTTTAACTCAAAATTACAACATGGATCGAGGTAACGCACCTTTGTAAATGTTATTTATTTTATTAATTATATTTTTATTTTTTTTCATTTTGGATTCATACTAGCTCATATTTATACAGCTATAACATTATATGTTGCGGTTTCAATTTTAATTTTCAATACCGTTATTCGTTCTAATTTTATTTCGGTTTTGATTTCCAATACCGTTTTCGGTTTCAATATCGTTATCCGTTTTTTCGGTTTCAGTTTTGATTTTAAATATCATTATCCATTTTTTCGGTTTTGGATTCGATTTTGATTTCGATTTTGTAAAGGTTTTATCCGGTATATGGTACCGGTTACAATACCAGTTTCAAGCATAGACATATAAATATTATATATTTAATATATATATATTAATATGTCTATGGTTTCAAGCCCTGTAATAAAGAGATGTTTGTCAAAATAATCATATGGAATAGGCATATAGGATAAAATATTCATAATTTCTCTTAAAATTGATAATGTTCGTTATATAAAAATGTATTATAGCGAATAAGAGTTTTAAATATTGATATTGGCAACCATAGCAACAAATTATATAGTGACAGATGGATGGATGTTAAAAAAACAAGTCTTAAACTGCAGTAGGGGAGACTGGTTAACAATAGAGACATGGACACATGGTGCACAATAAGACAAATCATTTAAAATGATATAGTATGATCAAATACATTTTTTGTTCCAGTGAAGTATTTTGTGTCACCTATCATTTGTTATGTTGAAACATAACAAAGTTTGAATGGTTTATCTTTATTATTTCCCTCGTAAAATATTTTTATATGATTTGTGTTATTAAAAGTTGTTTTGAAAATTTTAAATATAATATTTTTGTGACAATACTAAATAGTATTTAAATATACAAAACTCAAAAAATTGTTATAGTTATTCGAAGTACTCCCGTAATTATATACCTATTTATTGTTTTAAGTTTTTAGTTACATCATTATCTAAATTACGTTATTTTGTATGACTTTGAAATAACGCACAATGAGACGAAAAAAAAGCTCCACAATGGTCAATGAGACACTATTTTTATATTGTTATATGTATATTGTATATAAATTGATAAAATAAAAATAAAATACCGCCATGTTATGTTTTATGTTATTATTAATACAAATTATTTTTTAAAAATCCGTTTTAATTTATTAAATTGTGAATCGTTAGGTATTTAACCTATTTAAAATATTTTAGTAATTTATAAAAATATATTTTGAGGGTAGATGTGAACCCACTTGGATCTGAACTTTTGTAGGTTTATTTTATACTCATATATACCTACCTATTTATTTTTCAGAAGTAATGAAGTACCTAATAGTAATAAAATAATAGGTAAAAATGAACGTCTCAATGTGTACCTACTATGCATTATCTCATTGTATACTTGTTAAGTAGGTACACAATAAGACAATTATTTTTATTTTTTGAAAGTTGAATTTTTCGAAAAATATTGACTCAATTTTGAAAAAAAATATGTTTTTAAAACCTTAGTACTTGTTTAAAATTATACCAAAAACTTGAAAATTAAGTTTCACTAACACCTAAATTAATAATAAAAATTACTTGTTGTCTCATTGTTGACAAGTCTCCCGTTTTACCTAAATAAATTTATTCTATCTCCCTAGTAACTATGACTACTTAACAAACAAACCTAATTAAATTTTAAAAATAAATAAATAATGCAAAGGTGTGGAACCCTCCCTTGGCACATTCAATAGTAAAAATGTATATACCTACCTATTCAAAATTTTATGAAAAATACATAGATATTTGAATTTTATATAATAATTTGGCTGGAGAATGGGTTTTACACTATCAAATATTATTCATGCAGTTTTATGACAACAAAGTCAATGAGAATTGGCATATATTTCACATTTTTATCAACTTATAAACATTTTAAAGATACCTACCAAATGAAAAAAAATGATAATATACTTTTGTTAAATAATTTATAATAGTTATAGTTTTTTTTTCAGATTACAAAGTATATAAAAAATAGGTACCTTGGTATTACTTATGTTACATGTAAAGTACAAAAGTCGGATAATGTATACATTATACTTCAATAAACGATTAATTGCTTACTAGAGATAATGTGTTTTATCCGTGAAGATATGTAAAAAAAAAAAGTAAAAAATAGTTCCTCGTCCTGTGTGGACTTTGAACATTAAACTCACTCGAGTCCTATTAGGCTCAACAAATTATATAGAGTTAAACTCGGTAAGCCGTGCAATATTTGGACCGACTAAATAATGTGTGGCCAAAACTATAAGAACACAAAGTAACATTTGGAAGGTTTTAATAGCCAGTACTCCATTGTACATTAAATTTTTTTTGTAAATAGCTGAAAACTATTTTGGGCCATTAAAAATCCTAAAACCGGTGAGTCAGTACATCCCTATACGGCGCTAAACCCATTTGTCCGAGACAAAAATATTATTTTGTGTTACGTCTTCTCTTTCTGTGTAAAAATTGTGGTCATTTCCAGTCCATACTATCTTGGGTCGTGGTTTCTATGCTCAATCGCAATAATTGACGAAATTTAAACGATGACGAAGGCACGGAGCCATGACTAGTAAGTAATAGAGTACCTAATAGAAATTTATCGGACGTACCAAAATACGTCTCGGAATATATTTCCTTATAATTCGATAATTATCTATAATACCTACTATATTTTACATATAGTATTAGTAATATATATTTTATATGGACTAGTTCACTAATAGGTATTGTTCATCTCACCGATTCGATTATTATTCACTTTAAACACCGTATACTCAAATAATACTAAAATACATATTTTTTATAGATATGTACAAATTTGAAATTTTTATTAGTTAAAAATCAATGTAATCCATTTAATAAAAACATTATATATTCGGTGACTGAAAATTGCATTAATACTTTACTAGCGACAATTGTATTGCCTAATTGGTGTATAGGTTATAGTTAAGACAATATGCACTGGAGTACTGTCATGTCATTAGACTCGGAAATATAGGTATGGTTTTAAAATCAGCGATACAAAAAAAGTGCACATATTAAATGATTATCCATACATATATTTATACGTTAATATAAGTGTATACCTACCTATGTTAAAACATAAAAACTGTACAAACATAATATTATATAATACAATAACGATTTTATGTGATATGTATAAAATATGATTTTCATATGTATACCAATATAATTGTATTGTTTAAACTACTTAATAAAAGTATCGAGTCATTTATCATCATAATATTAAGCCCGGAACTTTCGTAACACTTGTACTCGCTTGACTCCCTACCTATGGAATATTTGTCATTCACACATGTGGTTTACGAATTAAATAAACCTATGCGGTTTAAACGTTATATAATATACATATACATTGCATTTAATATAATTTGTGTAATATTTATCTATTTGAATTTACAATAAATGTAAATAAATAATATAAAACACAGCATATTTTTAAATCACATATTATAATAACATTGTAGACTAAAACAATATTATTTGAATACACTCACAGTCGATTAATAAATTCAAAATAATATCATTATAGGAATACTACTAATATTCGTAATTGAATAGGCATAATTAATAATTATTATAAAAATGTGTATATTTGTTTAGAAATCGAGCTTATGCATTAAAACATTATTTATCTACAAATAAACAGGTATACTATTACTCAATAGTTTTTCTATTACGTCATTATTCTTTCTATATACTATTACGACAAATCAAAATATTATATTCTATTGAACACTTAAGTTACAAAAATCCAACATTCAACAAATATACCATTATAATATTTCTATGCAGATACATTTTTAAAACACTTTTTTTTTTTTTGTGGTCTCGAGAAAGTTTATTTTATTCAAAATGTTTGACAGGGATATGTGTAAAATAATCTTAGTGGTTTCATTATATTGGATTATTGCTAACTTTTTTATATTTCAATATTATTTAAACATAAATTATTCGAATTTATCATGGCGGAATACTGCTGCAAATGAACTTGTAGATACAGAAGTAATTAAAGTAGAGACTCAAATAGAAGATTGGTCATCACAGAAGGATTTCCTCAATGACAACATTTCAAATATATATCAGCTTCATTACTTGAAATCTTGGCAGCCTGTTCCGTTGACGACGGACATCGTGTCCGATGGTCCTGGTGAGGGGGGTCGACCTGTGATTTTAAATGATAGTCAAAAAATCGAAATGGAAAAAAGGTTTAAAGAACACGAATTCAACATAATTGCCAGCGAAATGATATCCCTCAACAGATCATTGTTGGACTTTAGGCCCTTAAAATGTTTGACTAAACGATATCCCACGTTATTACCGGCTACCTCTATTATTATCGTGTTCTACAATGAAGCGTGGTCCACACTTTTGAGAACAATTTGGAGCATCATTAACCGGACTCCTCGATCCCTTGTGAACGAGATTTTATTGGTTGATGACGGAAGTATACTAGGTAAGTGCATTAAAAATATTCTTAATATATACAATGTCTTATACCCACGCAGTTATAAGACAATAACAAAATGCTGACATATCGTTAAAAACCCAATTATTCCCTCGCCTTTGGGGATAGGTGTATAGGTAACTAAAGGCCTATAAAGTTATGACATGTAATATTTTACAATATTTGTGTATATATAAATCATAATAATATTTTAATAATTACATCATAATATTGTCTATTTTTAGAGTTTTTAGGAAAACAATTAGACGATTACGTAGCCACTCTTCCCATTCAAACTAAAGTAATAAGAAAAAATCGAACTGGACTAGTAGGAGCTCGTTTATTAGGCGCTCAGTATGCTAATAGCAAGATTATAACTTATTTTGACGCACACTGTGAATGTTGTGATGGGTGGCTGGAACCACTTTTAGCTAGAATTGTGAATAACAGGTCTGTATTTAAAAATTAACAATGCTATAAAGTTGTATATAGACATATAGTTATTAATATAGATTATACTTACTATTATATTATAGAATATAATTACTCGTTATTTAGGTACATTTATGCAGCGTTGGGTAAATTATTTTTAAAAACTAACTAAATTACATTACTAGTTACAAAGAAAAAGGTAATTAGATAACATTTTCGTTATCAAAATACAAATATTTACATTATTTATTTAACTTAAAAGGAACAAGTTACAATGACATTACTTTCAAAAATTTTAAATACGTAAAAATGAAAATAATAATATCAATTAATGACAAAAATATTTATTTTTATTTTTGATTATCCGTAATATAATAGTTAGTTAAATATTATGAAATATAATAATATTATATCTACTCCTACGTATGATAAAATTATGAAATCGTTAAAATATCTAATTTTCATATAGATATTATATATTATAATATATAGCCTTGGTTTCCTATAATCGCGCATCCGTGAAAGCGTGATGCGTGATGCGTCACTGCGTAATTACGCTTACGTGGTGGGTAATGAGAATGTTTTGCTACACTACGTGATTTTATAACTATGCGGTTTATGTGCATTATTTACTACATTTATTACACTGTGTGTTTTAGACTACAGAGGTCAATAAATTGAATTATTTCAAGAGTAACATTTTCACTAGTTTTAAATAATAGATAATTTGATGGTTATGTACTATTAGCTCATTTATTTAGAGAGGAAAGTGATGAAATGTACAGTGAATGGAATTGCAATTGAAATAATTTCTCTCCAGACATTTTTTTTAAAGTTATTATCTTTATAATTCTTGTCACTTAATTTAGAAATCACTGAGTGGTTTCGAACAATTTTAATATGTTTTTTATAGTTTACGGCAGAGAATAATTTAGATTCCATTATTTAATTAATTTTTGTTGAGTTTTTAGTTTAATTTGTAATAATTAGTAAAGTATTAATAACTATTAATATTATACCGCGAATAAATAATAATAATAGTAAATAATACCGGGACGTAAATAATTTTCTTCTATGACGACAACGTGATAGAACGATCCCGCGCCAAAGTCGCCCGACCGGCAACCGAACGTCATTCACGCACGTGAATTATAAATAAATACATGCAGTCGATAATGCGCATTAGGGTTCGAGTTTACATGCATCTAAATAATAAAAATATTTCAATTAAAAAACGCTATATGTGCAGAAAATTAGAATAATTATGATATCTGATAAGCACGATGTAGAGAAGATAAGGTGTTACCGCTTTGTAATCTTTCAATGCCATCAAATGGTATTCAAAATTACGGCAGTTTGAAGATTTTTCGACAGGTAATGACATCATTCTCCCAAAGATCACTTTTTCTCAATAGTCTTATGGGAGTTTACGCGTGCAAACAAATATATAATGTATATTATTTTAGTTTAAAGGTATACAATATTCAACAGGGCCGTCCTGTGGAGGGTGTCTCACCCCCCCCCCATTTGGGAAAGCAGTCATCAAAATTAAATCCAGTTGGCAAATTTTAAATTTAGTTTAGTGTTTACTATAAATGCTATATAATAATACTGTCTATTATAATTAATAATTATTTATAATTAGGTATATATATATATATATATATAATACAGATTATGAAAGATGGGCAGGGACGAGAAATAGGAAGGGGTGCCACTCCCCCCCAACATAAAGGTAGTAATGTAGTCTTTAAATATAAAAATGTATTGCCTTTGTTTTTTGCCTATTATTATTATTATTATTATTATTAATACATTTTTGGAGAATGAAAAATATTTTATTCTATTAAACTAGGTTTTAAGGAACCGAAGTTCAGGATTGCTTCTATATAGTTTAATACAAGCCTCCCAAGTCTCAAAATTCCAAGGCCCTATTGACTGATAGATATCAAGGTGTGTTATTCTAAACGATCTAATTCTTAAAAGTCATGGTAGCAAATGACTTTATATACGAATAAAAGAAAAATAACTAAAATAAAGTTAAAAACTTAAAACAGTATAAAACACTTTAATAAAGTCGTAACATACATGAAAACAACGACATAAAAATACTAGGTATATCTGCTGCAACGTGGTGGATCCATATTACTGACCTATTATTAATAGGGAACAGATACAGTCGGACTAGATCCCGACTCCGTCCCTAGGAAAGGTATCAATTTTCGATCAAAAGACTTGATCTAATCGCTATACTTATATGTGTAGATACGTGTACTTAATTTCAGGTAACAAATATGAGATCAGGGTGGTACTTTGAAATTATCATATACCTATCGGTAAACGCGTAAGAAAATACTAAACCAGGAAGTCAAATAAACAGGTTATTTCTCATAATTCTCAAAAATAAGTCAAAAAATTTGTTAATGTTTATTTTACATATTATGGAACATAAAATTTTCAATTTTTTATAAATTTATTTTTGACAGTAATATTATATAAAGTATATAATAATTATAATTACCGCCTTACCGGCAATCGAAATAATAATCCTTAAAGTTTTTAAGCGACGTAACTCCATCAATTTTGTGTTTAAGATCATCAAAATAAATTTAAAAAATGTATCCGCTATAAAAAAAAATAGGAATTTATCTATTTAAATTGTTAACCCTTTTGGTGCGGTTGTATGAAATAACTTGCATTTTTTTATAGCTATTTTTGACACTAGATTATTAGGATTTTTTAAACTACTTTTCATGTATCAACATTGCAATTTTGAATTTATGAACATGGTTAATACATTGAAATTAGTTTAAAAATCCAATAATCCAGTATGGAATATGGCTATTGAAAAAAAATCGCTTTATAAAATATACACAAAAAATAATATCACTGTGAAAGTATAAAAGTACGTAATAACCCCAAAAATGTATTTTACATGTGACATAAAAATATATAAAATATATGGCACGAGAAAAATATAAAACAACAATAATTTTAAATTTTAATACATAAGACAGTAATAATAATACACAATAATAATAATACACAATAATAATAATAATAATAATAATAATACAGTAATATTTCCTAATGAAAAAGTGGTTTGGGGGCGAATAGTAGCGTCGCCTGTATGACAGTTTTGAATTACCAAAATGCCTTAAAAATTAGTATACCATAAATATTTAAAAGTGGTACCACCGTATCTTCTTTAGATCGTACTGATAAGTAATAACTGATAACCTAATCACTATGCGCATTTAAGCGTTTAAATTGTGGCGGCGCGGTAACTCACCACCGCACAAATAGTCGTAATACATTCCGCCAGGTCTCGGTCGAACCACAACGCGCGCAGCTATCGGCGTTCTTACCTTCATCCCAGTAAAGCCTGCTCGCGCGGTGATCATAGCTCGACCGCTCTCTCTCTCTCTCTCGCTTCGCCGACCGTCGCAACAGTTTTGTTCAGCGTTAAAACTAATTATATCTCGTTTTTTATACTACACGCAATAAACTGTTTTCATTACCGATAAAACACGTGTCGGTGAGCATCGCAGTCATACGCGAGTGGTCGTTACTAACCACATAGAAGAACCTACAGCGTTTTCTAGAATCACTTAATTTTTACCTTCGTTTTATTCTGAACACTACCAGGTTACAAGCGCTATTGTACGACCTAACTACAAGTGTTAAAAAGCGTGATGAACCTCTTCAGTGGTCAAAAAACACAAGCGCAGCGTTCGACAAGTGCTGCAGAGCTTTGGCCGACACCGCACACTTGGCACACCCAAGATCGGACACCTGAGTACAGGCTCATCCAACACAACCATCGGTGCAGTTTTAGAGCAGAGAATTAGTGAAACATGGCAGTCGCTCGGATTTTTCTCCGAAATCCGAAATAAATAGCTGACCGGACCTTAACAGAAATACAACACATACAACCGTGAGCTCCTCGCTGCATACCTAGCGACTCGCCATTTCCTCCACACCATCCAAGGACGACCTACCACATTACTCACGGACCACAAACTACTAGTATATAATATGTTTACGTTGAAGACCGACAAAATAATTGACCGTCAGGTACAACAGATATCATTCCTATCACAGTATATACACGGCATTGAGCACGTTAACGGTAGGGACGTCATCCCTGACGTGTTGTCACGCCTTGAGGTAGCCGCATTACAGAACGATCTACCAGATTCACGGCAATGGTCAGAGACACAAGCGGTAGATACCGAACTGAACACGATTTTGTCAGCTCCTACCAAGTAGGTACTCGTTTCACCCACAGGTGCGAGACACACTAGACGGATTGATCTACATGGATTTATCTACCGGCACCGCTCGTACGTACGTCCCAGCCGTATATCGCCGCAACGTTTTTGATGCATTCCACAGCCACGCTCACGGGGGACAAAAAGCAACGCTGTGGTTGATCAAGACACGTTACTATTGGCCAGATATGAACCGCCAAGTCAGTCGATGGACCAAGTATTGTGTCCAATGTCAATGAACGAAAACAACTAAACACATCAACTCTCCGGTAACACCTTTTGTACCGGCGAAACGTCGATTCGGACACGTTCATATCGACCTCGTTGGCCCTCTACCTCCATCAAATGGCAACAAATATTTTTTGACACGCATCGCCACTTTACCAGATGGCCTGAGGTATGGCATCTCGACAATATTTCTACCCACGCTGTCGCCCGCGACCTCGTCGATTAATAGTTTTTGCGTTTTGGCATACCAGACATCATAACTACCGACTAAGACCAGCAATTTGAGGCAGTACACTGTTCTATTCAGTGCACTGTCAACAAAACTCGGTATACAACACCTCCGCACTTCGCCCTACCAACCACAAAAAAACGACATGGTCGAGCATTTCTACCGAACTCTTAAGGAAGTGCTTACCGCACAGGCATCAGCGCGTTGGAGCGAGAGGTTACCTATGGTTTTACTCGCCCTGAGGAACACAGTCAAGTTGGATATCGGTTCGACCCCGGCTGAGATGGTTTATGGCACGGTACTACGTTTGTCAGGTGAGCTTTTCAACTCCGCACCACCATCGACCCAATCACCATATTTCTTCGTCGCACTTTATGACGCCATGGCTCAGATACCAACCACACCTGGCACCAACCATGATACCAACGTTCTATTTTCTTGCCAAAGGACCTGGCAAGCGTCAGTCAAGTTTTTCTACGAGTGGACGTCGTGAAACCCCCACTCCAACCGCGTTTCTAAGACCCTTACGCCGTTCTGAAATGGCGTGACAAAACCTACAAGCTACAGTGTAACAACCGACAGGTGTAGGTCTCGATCAACAGACTGAAGCCTGCGTTCGTGCTTCGGGAAGATCCACACCTACGCCGCCCAAGTCGTTCAAGCCAAGGTAAAAAATGAGTTTGTTTTCGCCTTTCGTATAGGAGTAAATTATCGACGCATCGTTCACCTACCGATAATACAGTATCGGACGGGTGCCCCGATCAGACGTCTCCTTCAACCGCAAGGCACCCACGGGAGGGTAATACAATCACGGCATTTTCCAGCATCCAGGGACAATCTTATACGGTTTTTATATTTTCGTATTTTTGTCACTTACCGATAAAAAAAAAATGTATCTATTTAAATATAATTTTTCGTTGTCTAATTTTTATTACGTCTGTTTTCATATACTTTTTGTTTTTTTTTTTTCATTGTTAGGGAGGAGTAGTTTGGCGGCGCGGTAACTCACCACCGCACAAGTAGTCGCAATATATACCGTCAGGTCTCGTTGTCAAGCCGCAACGCTCGCAGCTATCGGTGTTCTTACCTTCACGCCGGTAAAGACTGTCCGCGCGGCGATCGTAGCTCGACCGCTTCGCCAACCGTCGCAACGGTTTTGTTAAAACTGTAATTATATCTCGTTTTTTTTATACTACACGCAATAAACTTTTTTCATTACCAATAAAACACGTGTCGTTCGTTAGTTTATCCTTCTGATTGAAATATTGGTCAATTGCCTCCATATACATCGCAATTGCCATAACATGTATTTCTTAATCCGGAAGTAAAAGTTAATTCGATTTGACAAATAAATGCGCATTAACAACGCGCTTAAATGCACCCAGCTCTCGGCTTAAGTCAATGCTAAGAAAATGGGTGTGTAGCGTCCTCTTAAGTTAATTGCATTGCGTGGTTGTAGGAAACCAAGGCATAATGGGAATTTTCATAGTAATTTATAATCAATGATACTATATAGGTATGTACCATAGTCAGTTTTATACGAATTTATTAGAATGAATTTCATTTTTTATTTATAAAAATGTAATGCAGTATTTTACAAAGTTACTTATAAATAACTATCGTACCTAGTTACTCTTACGTTACTCAAAAAAGAAACCGTGTTACAGTAATGAGTAACGTCTGCTACGTTACTACCCATCACTTCATTTAGATGCATATAGTTTATTTCGGAATATTTTATTATTGTCATTGATACTATTATTTTAAATTTAATAATAAATCATCGCCATTGAACAACGGGTTTAAATAACATTTTGTGCGTTTTAAGGTTTAAAATTTACTTACCTCTTTAATAAATTATGAAATACATTATAAAATTATAAAATACTATGTAAATATAATCATAGAATATAATAATCTAATGTTGCCAATTATACTGTTTTAGAAATGCTGTCGTTTCTCCTTATATTGATTCCATATCATCTTATACATTTGAACATAAATCTCTAAACAAATTTAATTGGGGTGGTTTTAACTGGGCTTTAAATTTTTATTGGTATGTATATATCTTTTTGTAGTTATGTTTTAAAGAATTTTTAGATTTAATGATATTTTAGGTACAATATTCCTCAAAGAGAATACAATAGACGTAAAAATGATGACTCGGAACCATTAAGAAGTCCTACAATACCTGGTGGTATATACTCAATAGACAAAGATTACTTTAATAAAATCGGTTCCTACGATGAAGATACGAGATATTGGGGTGGCGAAAATCTTGAATTATCCTTTCGAGTATGTGATATAATAACTTACAATATATATAAATACTAAATAACCAATAATTGTCCTATAATTATTTTTATACGAACTTACAAACCTTATTAACAAATATCATAAGTAATAAATAATATTAAAAATCACTTTTATCAATATTGTCTATTGATCTCTGTAATTTAATATAAATATTCAAGAAAATACCTATTTATATTAAATTTACGAGATAAACTTAAAAACAAAAATATCAAGAAACAAGGTAGTTACATAATAAATAATAATATATAATAGGTATTTGATTAATTCCTTCTAAAATTCAAATTGCAATCAAGTATCCTAAATAAGGCCATAAGGGATTTAACCTATTATAATATTATTATATTATAAGTTTGTAAGAAAAAATTATAAATTACTACTGCATCAAATATGCCTGTATATATATATATATATATATATATAAATATATAACTTCAAGGTAAAACTATAAAACATATTCTACAAAAGCAATACAATTACTCCTATAAAGTATAATTTATATTATTTTTAAAGTTGAAATAATTTAATATTTATGTAAATATCTGAAAATCTTTTTTCATGCGTTTACTGGATGTATATCTATTCTATATTCTATACCTATATGTATAATAAATATAGTATATACCGAACACGGACAAGTCGTTGACTCCATTACGGGGTGATTAATTTAAATTGATAATAATTTCAAATATATCATTTTCAAATAAACATTGGTAGCGCTCAGGAATACCTTCTAAATTTTTCTCATTTCTAATTTCTATTTTAATATATCTATATATTGAATATTTATGTATCATCGTATAATTTACCAATAAATCGGTGCGTAATAGCTGGTATATTATGCTATGTATTATATACTTACCTTATACCCAGTGCTTGACTTGGGAAAAATGTAGAAGAGGTACTCTAGCTACTTTTAAAAAGTAGAGTCCCAAGCATTTTAATATCCCTCACGTAACCGCCGGGGGGGGGGGGCTTCGCCCCCCAAACCCCCCTTACTGTCCCCTAAGAAGAATTCATATAAAACCATTAAACATGTATCATAACAAAACAGAATAACATAATAATTGTTTAGGTATAACTTGTCTTTTTTAATACAATTACAAAATTATTTTTATATAAATTAATAGTTTTTCATTTTTAAATAAGTTCAATCTTCATTTAAAAGATTCCATAAATGAGAATATTGATCAGTGGATTATTATACTGTACAATATCTGTTCTATGTATGTATTGTTAGAATTCATGTTGACGTTATAAAATGAGGTTCGTCTATTATAATAATACATAAAATATGTGTCCGGAAACACAGTATTTTAGATTACCGGACTTGTGGACAGTGTCAGGGTACGCATTATATACCCGGCGTCCGGGTATCTAGACACGGCGTTTATTTTTTAAGTAGGTAACACTACCTATTTATTAGTTAGCATTGTGTACTTACCAATATTATTTTTGACTTACATGGGGGGTCATCTGGATCAACATCATCATTTGCTTTATTTTTTTTTATAAAATATGACATAAGAGTCATGCAGTCTTGTTTTCTTTTTTCACTCATCGTATATATTATAGATAGACGTGTATTATAGATGAAAATTAACTCGGAACTCGGAAGTTGATAAATACACTACAAATTTTTATCATAAGCACATAGCACGTAAAACACCTTCTTCGAACCACAAATTAATATAAAATTACAGAAAATATATTATTATTATTTATTATTATTTGTAGGTAGGTAGGTATACAATTGTTTATTTTAAATAAGAGTCTGTGCCTCGAACATAGAACCGACGGGATAATAGCGGGATACATCCAGATGTAGATAAGAAATATAACCTAAAACGCTAAAAACTCAGATACATAGTATGTTGTTCCATGATAATACTTATATTATATTAGGTCAGTGGTTACTGGTTACCTGGATTTATAGATATTTTATATTTATATAATATAGTTGTTGATGGCTACCACGAACTAAGATTATAAATAATTTTTGTTCGTGATGGCTACTTATGAGTTATCACGTACCTATCACATTTTGAAAATTTTGTAAGATTTATATATTTAACACAAATATGTAAGTTGAGTAATTTTATAAAAATAGGTAAGCTTAAATAACAATTCGTCCCATGCGTTCCTCATTAAAAAATAAGTAGGGGTACGCTAGAATATTCAAAACATTAGTTGAGGTACTCAGTCCCCCAAATCAAGCACTGCTTATACCTATCAACATTATATTGTATATATAGATATGATTTGATAGTTTTGGTGATTTATTATACACTGAGTACGATATGGACCTAATATATTACAACTTACGAGTATATAGTCATATATATGTCGCTATAAAAATGAGAATGCACTCAGTTGCTCAATTGAATTCTAACAATTCGTAAATGTTTTTTTACGTAAATTCGTAATGAAACTACCTATTTTTTTTTATATATCAATATTTTCCAAGTAGATATCAAAATATCAGGTGTAAAAACAAATCGTCAATGTGATATTTTTGTATATAATGGGTAGGTATATATGTATATTTTCGATGGTTTTAGCGTAGACAGTAAAAAACGGTTCTGGAGGTGTAGAAATAGAAATTTGTTCATTCGACAACATGGCTTAATTTTTAATTTACAATGTAAAATACATATTATATATTATTATAATATATTTAATCAAAAAATAAATAAAAATAAAAAATTATGTTAAATATAAATTATATTCAGGATATAAATTATAAAAATATTTGTAAAATAAATATTATTTAAAAAAAAAACACATCAAACTTATTGTAGTAATCCCAGATACTTTATATTACTTATATTATTTTACTTACATGGACAATGATACGTAATACTCTCGTCGAGTGTTTTTCTTTAAATTCCTAATTTAAATATTTGAATATTTTTATGTGTTAAAAACACCTGGTGAAAGTATACAGCACTGTAAAATAACAAGACGATCCCGGCGCAAGTTCATTTCACCCTAAATATACAGAGACGAGTTCTCACGCAGATGATCCACGCCTTGTTGTTGTTCATTTACAAAAAACACATTTTTACTTTTAACTAACAAACAACATTCCAATGCTAAAGAAATTGTTTTCGTCAATAACAACCTTACCCTTGTATACAGACAGACCAATAGGAACCTAAATAAATAAATTCTTATAATTCTTATTACTACGTCCTGTATATAATACTCATAAAAGTATAATAATTTTGATCGGATAAGTTTTAAATGTGTTTGAGAGCAGTGATAATGGCTAAAACTTCGGCAGTGTATATTGAACATGGGTAAGATAGGTGATTAGACAATTATTATTAAAAATGATTAAAATACTAACGCCTTGGTCACATTTGGATGGTTCTGTTGATCTGTGTATATTGTATATATTGTCCATGTAAGCTGCTTATTAATTTCCGAAAATGGTTTAAGTACATTTACATTTCTGGAGGGGGACATACTAGTTGCCTCCCGATGTAAAATAGATGGATCATTTTTATCCGAGTTGCCTCCCGACCATATACGAGTTGCCTCTCGGATGTTTATCGTAACCAAAAAGGGTCTATACTAGTTGCCTCCCATTAGTAGGTAGTAAAATGTAAGAAATAAGTGGTTCCAAAAATGACTCAAACACGAAAAAAAGTAATGATAGTGTCCCTAGGTACACGATGCGTATGTACCTATAATGCGGCGTGCCTGTGTACCGAGCCAAAATGACGATTTCGCCAAATCTTGCGCCATAAGTACAACTAGTACAAGTATAAGTATTATAAGTAGGGTTCAGATTTTGAGGCGAATGCCTATTTTTTCTATAAA